>JAJOZX010010803.1:0-134197 GCA_023014485.1 Bathynomus jamesi
ATACAATTGAACAATGGAATATTAACCACATTAATTTTCTACACACGTTCATCGCATGTTTCATATAACGGAAAGTTTTCGCTTTCTCTTGCGTTGAGAATATAATTGCAAATGTATCATCTACTTTTTAATTGTTTTTACAGAGCACCGTAAAGACTTTGATAACTTTAGGCTCTTGTGTGGCTGTACACACCCTCCTTGAAGTACCACTGTTTCTCATTATCTCGTGAATACTAAAAGGTCAACTTATTACTTTATTCCTTTTTTTCATCCTTATCCTAGCTTCAACAGAGTTAGGTAGAGCGTTCATTATCTATTCTGCTAGATTTTCTACATATTCATTCTGAGAGAGGAGCCATTTTCTATATATATATATAAGCAAACAACCACAGGGAAAAGGAAAAATAAACAGAAATCCGAGCGCTTTCGTGATATATTCATATCTTCAGGGAAAAACAAGTAATTACTTGTTTTTCCTTGAAGATGTGAATATATCACGAAAGCGCTTGGATTTCGTGTTTCTTTTTCCTTTTCCCTGTGATTGTTTGCTTATTAATAAGATCACGTGTTATTCTGTGATTTTACCATTCTGAGTTCATTCCCATATATATATATATATATATATATATATATATATGCATATAACTGCAATGACCACGCAGTATATAAATGAATAGAAACGACATAAGTATTAAGGAACGTTTCTGCACACGAGGAGGAGAGATAACGAATAAATGAAAAATGAGGCGAACCGCCCGGGAATCGAACCCAGGGCCTTCCAATTGCCGGTTGGACGCGCTACCATTATGCTACGGTCCTCAATTAATCACAAATCGAAATTCTCCCACATAGGGCAGAAACCAATGCCCTGAGAGGGCACCCTCGCAAATCGTGAATATGCGCATATAACTGCAATGACCACGCAGGGCAATTGGAAGGCCCTGGGTTCGATTCCCGGGCGGTTCGCCTCATTTTTCATTTATTCGTTATCTCTCCTCCTCGTGTGCAGAAACGTTCCTTAATACTTATGTCGTTTCTATTCATATATATAATATATATATATATATATATACAGGGCGTCCCAAAAAAATGTATACACACTTTAACAGCTGATAGCTCAATTGATGTTTCTTTCTTTCCAAGTTATACCCATTAGAATTAATAATGGCAGTCAGACTAAGCTTTGAACAAAGGAAATTCATTCTAAAATGCTACTGGAAGTGTGAAAACGCAGTTGAAGTGCAAAGACAGTTTAGGAGGGAGTTTCAAACAGATCCACCAACGCGACTTACCATCACTCGAATTAGAGATAAGTTTGAAGCCGATGGAACTGTTCAGAATGTCCACAAGAAGCGTTCCGGAAGACCACGGACATCGACAAGCCCCACAAAGCAAGAAAGAGTACTGGAAACGTATCACAAAGTCCAAGAAAATCTGTGCGGCAAGCGAGTCGTGAGGTAGGAATTTCAGAATCGTCTGTCCAACGCATTTTGAAGCGCTGTCAATGGAAAAGTTACATTCCAAGATTAGTCCATGCTATTAATGAAGATGATCCGGACCGAAGAGTGGAGTATTGCGAGTGGTACTTGGCACGATGTGGATGTGGATTGGACGAAGGGGTTTCGTAGAATACCCTCCGCGTTCACTAGACCTCACACCACTAGACTTTTTTTATGGGGATACTTAAAAGACAAAGTCTACGCTATAAAACCTGCAACAGTCGCTGAATTGAGAGCAGCCATTGAACGACAATGCACACAAATACCAAACGAAATGTTTCGTGATGTTTGCGATTCCATTGCTTCGCGTTATCAGCAGTGCCTGGACCAGAACGGACGTCAGTTTGAAAACAGGCGTTGACAAAACAATTAAATAATGTCTGTAGATTCTATTACATTTTGAAAATGAAATGTATTTTAATAAACACTGCCTTTATAAGTATTTAAAGTGTGTATACATTTTTTTGGGACGCCCTGTATATATATATATAAATTATTTCACGAAAGTAACACGCGAATAATATTTATGATGAAAATAACCACTATCACTATTTTTGTGACCTATATATAGTCTCGAACTTGTTATTTATTTCAGTGTTCCTGCTATGTCATTAGATGAAAGCACTTTAGCACCATTCTGTGTTTCCATTTTCCTTCGTGGTTATTTTCATTATATATATATATATATATGCTGCAAACCCACAAGGAGAGAGAGAGAGAGAAACTTTGCAAATACCTTGAGCAAAGGTCGCCTTACAAAGGCTTAGCGGTTAACGCTGTCAAGTTTGGAATGTGATTGGCATCGGAGAACATGATTGGGACAAGCAAACTTTGAAGATTTTCTTTCAAAGAGATACAAATATAAAAGTGAAGTTTATACTCTTCCTCTTCACACTGTTTCTCCTCACTCCTTTCCACCTCCAGCATCTCGCATAACACTAGCAACTCTTTGTTGTCCATCATTTGACGCCAATATTACTCTTTGAGAATCTGAGTCTTTTGCGTAATTAATAATTCCAAATGATTTAAAATGGAAATGTAAATCTTCTGCTCGATTTGGTTTCAAGCATTTTTTATTAAAAATTTAATTACATTATATAAAGCAATTTTTGACTCTCTCTCTCTCTCTCTCTCCTCTCTCTCTCTCCTCTCTCTCTCTCTCTCTCTCTCTCTCTCTTCATAACCCAACTCGAAACAATGGTTGGAAGTTGGATTTGAAACGGTTTAGGACTAGTGTGTGTGGGAATTACTTTACGTACAAGATCTGTGACACGTGGAACAGGTTACCTTCAGAAGTTGTGAACAGTTCCTCTGTGGATCACTTCAAGAAAAGGTTAGACCAAATCTTGCACACTATTTGAGGGTGTAGAAAATTTTCCCTGGCAACCGTTGCCATTGGTACCTCCTCGGTATGGGCCGCAAGGCCTTTTGAGGTACTTCTTTTCCTTGTAACTCCTTGTAACTCTCTCTCTATCTATCTATATATATATATATATATATATATATATATATATATATATATATATATAGTCATGCGGGTTGCTTCTACAGAGCTTCAATTTAATATTTAGGAGAAATCCAATGACAAGGAGAAATGTAAATGCCATGAAAAGTCTTCTTTAATGCGCAACGTTTCGAGCAATACGCTCATCTTCAGGCTGTTTAATAACAATGTGAAATTAAAATCAATATTGAATGAAAAACAAAACAGAAAATTTCTATAACCTATTCGTAAAGACAAATTTTAAAAGACTGAGAAAAGAGGGTTAAATTCTAAGTTATACAGATTTACATATAAAAATTAAGAAGTTATTTTTAAATACATGTAGTAAATGTGAAATTAATACACTGGAAAAATTACCAATAGTACACTGGAACAATGGAACTATCTACCTTACACTGCAGTATCCGAGGCTGACTAATTTGAGCAGAGACAAAGAACGGGAAACACGAGAGATGGCGAGGGCGATTGGGGGGAGGGATTATAAGGAATTGGGGAAGGAGGAGGGATCATAGCAAATTGAGAGGGACGGCCGATGAGTCAACATTCAGACTAGGGGACAATGCTTTAATGAACAGCGATTCTAAAATTCTTAGTGAGTTGGGACAAGTATTACAACCAAGAATTTTAAAATTGTCTAAAGTGACATCAATTTTACATTTAATGCTGTGTTCACGAATACTCGAGGCTTCTTTAGTTTTTAAAATTTTACCTGTTCGGCCACTTATTCCCATATGCGAATAAAATCTAGCCCTGAGAGAGCGAACAGTGTTGCCGATGTAATTCCCAAGGAGACACCTGGGGCAGGTAAATAAATATACAACACCGCTACGCAACGAGTCAGGGGTTCGATCCTTCGCTGAGAAAAAGCTACCTAAAGACGTTTTATTAATAAATATGATGCGGAAATCAGTATGATAAAAAAATTTCCTTAACAATTTTGTAAATTTAAGCTTAAATTCCTTATTCAAAGGACCCATTTCAGGTACCAAGAAATATTTTATATCCTTCGGCACTGTAATACATGGAAGTTGAGGGCTATAAACATTATTTAAGAAGGATCTAATTAGTTTGTCTACATATTGAACAGGAAAACTATTATTAGTAAAGTATGATCTTAGATTATTAAATTCATCATTAAGTAAGGTAAAATTAGAGGTCAAATTATATCCTCTGAACAGGAGAGTTTTAATACAAGACATCTTATAGTTGAAATCAGTAAAACTAAAAAAAAAATTCATGCCCAAACCAGTGAAAGTGGGTTTCCTGTAAACTGATGTAGTAATAGAATCACCGTTTTTCGAAATTAAAAGATCTAAGAAGGGGAGGGAGCCATTTTGCTCAGTTTCCATTGTATACGTTATATTGGGGTGCAAAGAATTTAGGAAGTTAAAGAATTGTTGCGCTTGTACCGCATTATCAAAGACTGCTATCGAATCATCAACGAAGCGTCGATAGAAAATTGGCTTGAGATGAGTGGGAGATTGTCTAAAAATTACACTTTCTAAATGAGTCATAAAAAAGTCAGCTGCTAACGGTCCGACTGGTGATCCCATCCCTACCCCATCAATTTGTTGGTAAACCTTATTGTTGAAAGTGAAATAGCATTGTTTGAAGACCAATTCTAAAAGTTCCTTCAAATGAGACAATGAAAAACCATGAAAATTATCAACTGAGCTAAAAACCCTATCTAAAATAATGGCAATAGTTTCAGATACAGGTACATTTGTGAAAAGTGACTTTACATCAAAACTGACAAAAAACTTTTTTGAATCGAAGTTTTTACCAAGGAGGTCTTTTTGGAATTCAAACGAGTTATTTATAGTGCAAGCATTTTTCGCAAAGGGGGACAGGAGACGAACAACAAATTTTGCCAATTGAAAGGTGGGTAAGTTATACGAAGCTAAAATAGGACGGAGAGGTGTTCCAGCTTTATGGATTTTAGGCAGACAGTATAATTGAGCAAGATTAGCACCAGATGCGAACAACTGAGAGTAAGTATCATTTTTTATTATCTTTAAGGACTTTAGTCGTGACAGAAATCTATTAACATGGTCTTCTAACCTTACAATGACTTTATTTACAGGTTCTAGAATTTGTTTGAATTTAGTAAGATCACTTAGGATTTCATTAGTTTTGTTTATGTAGTCCGATTTATTCAAAATAACCACTCCGTTACCCTTGTCTGGTCTAGTCACAACAATCTCCTGGTTCTTTGCCAAATTCTTAATACACTGCAAATCACTCTTCCTAAATATGAAAGATTGAAATTTAAGATTTCTAAGTTTAAGAAAAAATTCTTGAGTTAAATTTGAGAACTGACATTTGAAATTATTGAAATCCCCCACATGGGGAACATTTTTCAAGCCATTGAAAAATTTTTCAAAGTAAAGAAAAAACGAAGGCTTATATATTTGAAACAACGGAAGTTTGTTTACTTCAAACTCTACCGTGATAATCTATATGACTCTGAATTTTATCAATCGTCCCTGGAATATTTATTAAATAATGAAATTAATTATAAAATCAAAATATCAGATTCGCATAACAAGTCTCTTGGGCATTATACAACTACTCTTAAAAATACCTTGTCGTTGTTGGACTATTTATTAATAATTTCTCTTGTACAACGTGAACTAGAAAAATTTCACTCTACCATCTTGGAAACACATGAACGTAAGTTAAAGGCTTTGGGAATGAATTCACCAAATTTTTTCAATTCAGAGAAGGTAATTTCGAATCTTTCTAGTTACACACTCTCCCCTCGGGAAAAGTTTTTACTGTCACTTGGTTTGCAATTTAAGCTTCCGTTGTTTCAAATATATAAGCCTTCGTTTTATCTTTACTTTGAAAAATTTTTCAATGGCTTGAAAAATGTTCCCCATGTGGGGGATTTCAATAATTTCAAATGTCAGTTCTCAAATTTAACTCAAGAATTTTTTCTTAAACTTAGAAATCTTAAATTTCAATCTTTCATATTTAGGAAGAGTGATTTGCAGTGTATTAAGAATTTGGCAAAGAACCAGGAGATTGTTGTGACTAGACCAGACAAGGGTAACGGAGTGGTTATTTTGAATAAATCGGACTACATAAACAAAACTAATGAAATCCTAAGTGATCTTACTAAATTCAAACAAATTCTAGAACCTGTAAATAAAGTCATTGTAAGGTTAGAAGACCAGGTTAATAGATTTCTGTCACGACTAAAGTCCTTAAAGATAATAAAAAATGATACTTACTCTCAGTTGTTCGCATCTGGTGCTAATCTTGCTCAATTATACTGTCTGCCTAAAATCCATAAAGCTGGAACACCTCTCCGTCCTATTTTAGCTTCGTATAACTTACCCACCTTTCAATTGGCAAAATTTGTTGTTCGTCTCCTGTCCCCCTTTGCGAAAAATGCTTACACTATAAATAACTCGTTTGAATTCCAAAAAGACCTCCTTGGTAAAAACTTCGATTCAAAAAAGTTTTTTGTCAGTTTTGATGTAAAGTCACTTTTCACAAATGTACCTGTATCTGAAACTATTGCCATTATTTTAGATAGGGTTTTTAGCTCAGTTGATAATTTTCATGGTTTTTCATTGTCTCATTTGAAGGAACTTTTAGAATTGGTCTTCAAACAATGCTATTTCACTTTCAACAATAAGGTTTACCAACAAATTGATGGGGTAGGGATGGGATCACCAGTCGGACCGTTAGCAGCTGACTTTTTTATGACTCATTTAGAAAGTGTAATTTTTAGACAATCTCCCACTCATCTCAAGCCAATTTTCTATCGACGCTTCGTTGATGATTCGATAGCAGTCTTTGATAATGCGGTACAAGCGCAACAATTCTTTAACTTCCTAAATTCTTTGCACCCCAATATAACGTATACAATGGAAACTGAGCAAAATGGCTCCCTCCCCTTCTTAGATCTTTTAATTTCGAAAAACGGTGATTCTATTACTACATCAGTTTACAGGAAACCCACTTTCACTGGTTTGGGCATGAATTTTTTTTTTGTTTTACTGATTTCAACTATAAGATGTCTTGTATTAAAACTCTCCTGTTCAGAGGATATAATTTGACCTCTAATTTTACCTTACTTAATGATGAATTTAATAATCTAAGATCATACTTTACTAATAATAGTTTTCCTGTTCAATATGTAGACAAACTAATTAGATCCTTCTTAAATAATGTTTATAGCCCTCAACTTCCATGTATTACAGTGCCGAAGGATATAAAATATTTCTTGGTACCTGAAATGGGTCCTTTGAATAAGGAATTTAAGCTTAAATTTACAAAATTGTTAAGGAAATTTTTTTATCATACTGATTTCCGCATCATATTTATTAATAAAACGTCTTTAGGTAGCTTTTTCTCAGCGATGGATCGAACCCCTGACTCGTTGCGTAGCGGTGTTGTATATTTATTTACCTGCCCCAGGTGTCTCCTTGGGAATTACATCGGCAACACTGTTCGCTCTCTCAGGGCTAGATTTTATTCGCATATGGGAATAAGTGGCCGAACAGGTAAAATTTTAAAAACTAAAGAAGCCTCGAGTATTCGTGAACACAGCATTAAATGTAAAATTGATGTCACTTTAGACAATTTTAAAATTCTTGGTTGTAATACTTGTCCCAACTCACTAAGAATTTTAGAATCGCTGTTCATTAAAGCATTGTCCCCTAGTCTGAATGTTGACTCATCGGCCGTCCCTCTCACTTTGCTATGATCCCTCCTCCTTCCCCAATTCCTTATAATCCCTCCTTCCCCAATCGCCCTCGCCATCTCTCGTGTTTCCCGTTCTTTCTCTGCTCAAATTAGTCAGCCTCGGATACTGCAGTGTAAGGTAGATAGTTCCATTGTTCCAGTGTACTATTGGTAATTTTTCCAGTGTATTAATTTCACATTTACTACATGTATTTAAAAATAACTTCTTAATTTTTATATGTAAATCTGTATAACTTAGAATTTAACCCTCTTTTCTCAGTCTTTTAAAATTTGTCTTACGAATAGGTTATAGAAATTTTCTGTTTTGTTTTTCATTCAATATTGATTTTAATTTCACATTGTTATTAAACAGCCTGAAGATGAGCGTATTGCTCGAAACGTTGCGCATTAAAGAAGACTTTTCATGGCATTTACATTTCTCCTTGTCATTGGATTTCTCCTAAATATTAAATTGAAGCTCTGTAGAAGCAACCCGCATGACTATATATATTCAAGGTATGGACAAGATGGCCTCAGGGCTTATCGCCATGTTTGGAAGACTTCACGAAAGTTTCTCAAGTCAAAACTGGACTGTTATTTTCTTGAAATGTGTCGGACTTGCAGGATTTTCCCGAATTTGTTTACTTCAAACTCTACCGTGATAATCTATATGACTCTGAATTTTATCAATCGTCCTGGAATATTTATTAAATAATGAAATTAATTATAAAATCAAAATATCAGATTCGCATAACAAGCTCTTGGGCATTATACAACTACTCTTAAAAATACCTTGTCGTTGTTGGACTATTTATTAATAATTTCTCTTGTACAACGTGAACTAGAAAAATTTCACTCTACCATCTTGGAACACATGAACGTAAGTTAAAGGCTTTGCGAATGAATTCACCAAATTTTTTCAATTCAGAGAAGGTAATTTCGAATTTTCTAGTTACACACTCTCCCCTCGGGAAAAGTTTTTACTGTCACTTGGTTTGCAATTTAAGCTTCGTTGTTTCAAATATATAAGCCTTCGTTTTTTCTTTACTTTGAAAAATTTTTCAATGGCTTGAAAAATGTTCCCCATGTGGGGGATTTCAATAATTTCAAATGTCAGTTCTCAAATTTAACTCAAGAATTTTTCTTAAACTTAGAAATCTTAAATTTCAATCTTTCATATTTAGGAAGAGTGATTTGCAGTGTATTAAGAATTTGGCAAAGAACCAGGAGATTGTTGTGACTAGACCAGACAAGGGTAACGGAGTGGTTATTTTGAATAAATCGGACTACATAAACAAAACTAATGAAATCCTAAGTGATCTTACTAAATTCAAACAAATTCTAGAACCTGTAAATAAAGTCATTGTAAGGTTAGAAGACCAGGTTAATAGATTTCTGTCACGACTAAAGTCCTTAAAGATAATAAAAATGATACTTACTCTCAGTTGTTCGCATCTGGTGCTAATCTTGCTCAATTATACTGTCTGCCTAAAATCCATAAAGCTGGAACACCTCTCCGTCCTATTTTAGCTTCGTATAACTTACCCACCTTTCAATTGGCAAAATTTGTTGTTCGTCTCCTGTCCCCCTTTGCGAAAAATGCTTACACTATAAATAACTCGTTTGAATTCCAAAAAGACCTCCTTGGTAAAAACTTCGATTCAAAAAAGTTTTTTCAGTTTGATGTAAAGTCACTTTTCACAAATGTACCTGTATCTGAAACTATTGCCATTATTTTAGATAGGGTTTTTAGCTCAGTTGATAATTTTCATGGTTTTTCATTGTCTCATTTGAAGGAACTTTTAGAATTGGTCTTCAAACAATGCTATTTCACTTTCAACAATAAGGTTTACCAACAAATTGATGGGGTAGGGATGGGATCACCAGTCGGACCGTTAGCAGCTGACTTTTTTATGACTCATTTAGAAAGTGTAATTTTTAGACAATCTCCCACTCATCTCAAGCCAATTTTCTATCGACGCTTCGTTGATGATTCGATAGCAGTCTTTGATAATGCGGTACAAGCGCAACAATTCTTTAACTTCCTAAATTCTTTGCACCCCATATAAACGTATACAATGGAAACTGAGCAAAATGGCTCCCTCCCCTTCTTAGATCTTTTAATTTCGAAAAACGGTGATTCTATTACTACATCAGTTTACAGGAAACCCACTTTCACTGGTTTGGGCATGAATTTTTTTTTAGTTTTACTGATTTCAACTATAAGATGTCTTGTATTAAAACTCTCCTGTTCAGAGGATATAATTTGACCTCTAATTTTACCTTACTTAATGATGAATTTAATAATCTAAGATCATACTTTACTAATAATAGTTTTCCTGTTCAATATGTAGACAAACTAATTAGATCCTTCTTAAATAATGTTTATAGCCTCAACTTCCATGTATTACAGTGCCGAAGGATATAAAATATTTCTTGGTACCTGAAATGGGTCCTTTGAATAAGGAATTTAAGCTTAAATTTACAAAATTGTTAAGGAAATTTTTTTATCATACTGATTTCCGCATCATATTTATAATAAAACGTCTTTAGGTAGCTTTTTCTCAGCGATGGATCGAACCCCTGACTCGTTGCGTAGCGGTGTTGTATATTTATTTACCTGCCCCAGGTGTCTCCTTGGGAATTACATCGGCAACACTGTTCGCTCTCTCAGGGCTAGATTTTATTCGCATATGGGAATAAGTGGCCGAACAGGTAAAATTTTAAAAACTAAAGAAGCCTCGGAGTATTCGTGAACACAGCATTAAATGTAAAATTGATGTCACTTTAGACAATTTTAAAATTCTTGGTTGTAATACTTGTCCCAACTCACTAAGAATTTTAGAATCGCTGTTCATTAAAGCATTGTCCCCTAGTCTGAATGTTGACTCATCGGCCGTCCCTCTCACTTTGCTATGATCCCTCCTCCTTCCCCAATTCCTTATAATCCCTCCTTCCCAATCGCCCTCGCCATCTCTCGTGTTTCCCGTTCTTTGTCTCTGCTCAAATTAGTCAGCCTCGGATACTGCAGTGTAAGGTAGATAGTTCCATTGTTCCAGTGTACTATTGGTAATTTTTCCAGTGTATTAATTTCACATTTACTACATGTATTTAAAAATAACTTCTTAATTTTTATATGTAAATCTGTATAACTTAGAATTTAACCCTCTTTTCTCAGTCTTTTAAAATTTGTCTTTACGAATAGGTTATAGAAATTTTCTGTTTTGTTTTTCATTCAATATTGATTTTAATTTCACATTGTTATTAAACAGCCTGAAGATGAGCGTATTGCTCGAAACGTTGCGCATTAAAGAAGACTTTTCATGGCATTTACATTTCTCCTTGTCATTGGATTTCTCCTAAATATTAAATTGAAGCTCTGTAGAAGCAACCCGCATGACTATATATATTCAAGGTATGGACAAGATGGCCTCAGGGCTTATCGCCATGTTTGGAAGACTTCACGAAAGTTTCTCAAGTCAAAACTGGACTGTTATTTTCTTGAAATGTGTCGGACTTGCAGGATTTTCCCGAAATTTGTTTACTTCAAACTCTACCGTGATAATCTATATGACTCTGAATTTTATCAATCGTCCCTGGAATATTTATTAAATAATGAAATTAATTATAAAATCAAAATATCAGATTCGCATAACAAGTCTCTTGGGCATTATACAACTACTCTTAAAAATACCTTGTCGTTGTTGGACTATTTATTAATAATTTCTCTTGTACAACGTGAACTAGAAAAATTTCACTCTACCATCTTGGAAACACATGAACGTAAGTTAAAGGCTTTGCGAATGAATTCACCAAATTTTTTCAATTCAGAGAAGGTATTTCGAATCTTTCTAGTTACACACTCTCCCCTCGGGAAAAGTTTTTACTGTCACTTGGTTTGCAATTTAAGCTTCCGTTGTTTCAAATATATAAGCCTTCGTTTTTTCTTTACTTTGAAAAATTTTCAATGGCTTGAAAAATGTTCCCCATGTGGGGGATTTCAATAATTTCAAATGTCAGTTCTCAAATTTAACTCAAGAATTTTTTCTTAAACTTAGAAATCTTAAATTTCAATCTTTCATATTTAGGAAGAGTGATTTGCAGTGTATTAAGAATTTGGCAAAGAACCAGGAGATTGTTGTGACTAGACCAGACAAGGGTAACGGAGTGGTTATTTTGAATAAATCGGACCTACATAAACAAAACTAATGAAATCCTAAGTGATCTTACTAAATTCAAACAAATTCTAGAACCTGTAAATAAAGTCATTGTAAGGTTAGAAGACCAGGTTAATAGATTTCTGTCACGACTAAAGTCCTTAAAGATAATAAAAAATGATACTTACTCTCAGTTGTTCGCATCTGGTGCTAATCTTGCTCAATTATACTGTCTGCCTAAAATCCATAAAGCTGGAACACCTCTCCGTCCTATTTTAGCTTCGTATAACTTACCCACCTTTCAATTGGCAAAATTTGTTGTTCGTCTCCTGTCCCCCTTTGCGAAAAATGCTTACACTATAAATAACTCGTTTGAATTCCAAAAAGACCTCCTTGGTAAAACTTCGATTCAAAAAAGTTTTTGTCAGTTTTGATGTAAAGTCACTTTTCACAAATGTACCTGTATCTGAAACTATTGCCATTATTTAGATAGGGTTTTTAGCTCAGTTGATAATTTTCATGGTTTTTCATTGTCTCATTTGAAGGAACTTTTAGAATTGGTCTTCAAACAATGCTATTTCACTTTCAACAATAAGGTTTACCAACAAATTGATGGGGTAGGGATGGGATCACCAGTCGGACCGTTAGCAGCTGACTTTTTATGACTCATTTAGAAAGTGTAATTTTTAGACAATCTCCCACTCATCTCAAGCCAATTTTCTATCGACGCTTCGTTGATGATTCGATAGCAGTCTTTGATAATGCGGTACAAGCGCAACAATTCTTTAACTTCCTAAATTCTTTGCACCCCAATATAACGTATACAATGGAAACTGAGCAAAATGGCTCCCTCCCCTTCTTAGATCTTTTAATTTCGAAAAACGGTGATTCTATTACTACATCAGTTTACAGGAACCCACTTTCACTGGTTTGGGCTGAATTTTTTTAGTTTTACTGATTTCAACTATAAGATGTCTTGTATTAAAACTCTCCTGTTCAGAGGATATAATTTGACCTCTAATTTTACCTTACTTAATGATGAATTTAATAATCTAAGATCATACTTTACTAATAATAGTTTTCCTGTTCAATATGTAGACAAACTAATTAGATCCTTCTTAAATAATGTTTATAGCCCTCAACTTCCATGTATTACAGTGCCGAAGGATATAAAATATTTCTTGGTACCTGAAATGGGTCCTTTGAATAAGGAATTTAAGCTTAAATTTACAAAATTGTTAAGGAAATTTTTTTATCATACTGATTTCCGCATCATATTTATTAATAAAACGTCTTTAGGTAGCTTTTTTCAGCGATGGATCGAACCCCTGACTCGTTGCGTAGCGGTGTTGTATATATTATTTACCTGCCCCAGGTGTCTCCTTGGGAATTACATCGGCAACACTGTTCGCTCTCTCAGGCTAGATTTTATTCGCATATGGGAATAAGTGGCCGAACAGGTAAAATTTTAAAAACTAAAGAAGCCTCGAGTATTCGTGAACACAGCATTAAATGTAAATTGATGTCACTTTAGACAATTTTAAAATTCTTGGTTGTAATACTTGTCCCAACTCACTAAGAATTTTAGAATCGCTGTTCATTAAAGCATTGTCCCCTAGTCTGAATGTGACTCATCGGCCGTCCCTCTCACTTTGCTATGATCCCTCTCCTTCCCCAATTCCTTATAATCCCTCCTTCCCAATCGCCCTCGCCATCTCTCGTGTTTCCCGTTCTTTGTCTCTGCTCAAATTAGTCAGCCTCGGATACTGCAGTGTAAGGTAGATAGTTCCATTGTTCCAGTTGTACTATTGGTAATTTTTCCAGTGTATTAATTTCACATTTACTACATGTATTTAAAAATAACTTCTTAATTTTTATATGTAAATCTGTATAACTTAGAATTTAACCCTCTTTTCTCAGTCTTTTAAAATTTGTCTTTACGAATAGGTTATAGAAATTTTCTGTTTTGTTTTTCATTCAATATTGATTTTAATTTCACATTGTTATTAAACAGCCTGAAGATGAGCGTATTGCTCGAAACGTTGCGCATTAAAGAAGACTTTCATGGCATTTACATTTCTCCTTGTCATTGGATTTCTCCTAAATATTAAATTGAAGCTCTGTAGAAGCAACCCGCATGACTATATATATTCAAGGTATGGGACAAGATGGCCTCAGGGCTTATCGCCATGTTTGGAAGACTTCACGAAAGTTTCTCAAGTCAAAACTGGACTGTTATTTTCTTGAAATGTGTCGGACTTGCAGGATTTCCTCCCGAAATTTGTTACTTCAAACTCTACCGTGATAATCTATATGACTCTGAATTTTATCAATCGTCCCTGGAATATTTATTAAATAATGAAATTAATTATAAAATCAAAATATCGATTCGCATAACAAGTCTCTTGGGCATTATACAACTACTCTTAAAATACCTTGTCGTTGTTGGACTATTTATTAATAATTTCTCTTGTACAACGTGAACTAGAAAAATTTCACTCTACCATCTTGGAACACATGAACGTAAGTTAAAGGCTTTGCGAATGAATTCACCAAATTTTTTCAATTCAGAGAAGGTAATTTCGAATCTTTCTAGTTACACACTCTCCCCTCGGGAAAAGTTTTTACTGTCACTTGGTTTGCAATTTAAGCTTCCGTTGTTTCAAATATATAAGCCTTCGTTTTTTCTTTACTTTGAAAAATTTTTCAATGGCTTGAAAAATGTTCCCCATGTGGGGGATTTCAATAATTTCAAATGTCAGTTCTCAAATTTAACTCAAGAATTTTTTCTTAAACTTAGAAATCTTAAATTTCAATCTTTCATATTTAGGAAGAGTGATTTGCAGTGTATTAAGAATTGGCAAAGAACCGGAGATTGTTGTGACTAGACCAGACAAGGTAACGGAGTGGTTATTTTGAATAAATCGGACTACATAAACAAAACTAATGAAATCCTAAGTGATCTTACTAAATTCAAACAAATTCTAGAACCTGTAAATAAAGTCATTGTAAGGTTAGAAGACCAGGTTAATAGATTTCTGTCACGACTAAAGTCCTTAAAGATAATAAAAAATGATACTTACTCTCAGTTGTTCGCATCTGGTGCTAATCTTGCTCAATTATACTGTCTGCCTAAAATCCATAAAGCTGGAACACCTCTCCGTCCTATTTTAGCTTCGTATAACTTACCCACCTTTCAATTGGCAAAATTTGTTGTTCGTCTCCTGTCCCTTTGCGAAAAATGCTTACACTATAAATAACTCGTTTGAATTCCAAAAAGACCTCCTTGGTAAAAACTTCGATTCAAAAAAGTTTTTTGTCAGTTTTGATGTAAAGTCACTTTTCACAAATGTACCTGTATCTGAAACTATTGCCATTATTTTAGATAGGGTTTTAGCTCAGTTGATAATTTTCATGGTTTTTCATTGTCTCATTTGAAGGAACTTTTAGAATTGGTCTTCAAACAATGCTATTTCACTTTCAACAATAAGGTTTTACCAACAATTGATGGGTAGGATGGGATCACCAGTCGGACCGTTAGCAGCTGACTTTTTATGACTCATTTAGAAAGTGTAATTTTTAGACAATCTCCACTCATCTCAAGCCAATTTTCTATCGACGCTTCGTTGATGATTCGATAGCAGTCTTTGATAATGCGGTACAAGCGCAACAATTCTTTAACTTCCTAAATTCTTTGCACCCCAATATAACGTATACAATGGAAACTGAGCAAATGGCTCCCTCCCTTCTTAGATCTTTTAATTTCGAAAAACGG
Source organism: Bathynomus jamesi (assembly GCA_023014485.1). NCBI lineage: Eukaryota > Metazoa > Arthropoda > Malacostraca > Isopoda > Cirolanidae > Bathynomus > Bathynomus jamesi. The sequence continues at coordinate 15,634 of JAJOZX010010803.1, forward strand.
TGATTCTATTACACATCAGTTTACAGGAAACCCACTTTCACTGGTTTGGGCATGAATTTTTTTTTAGTTTTACTGATTTCAACTATAAGATGTCTTGTATTAAAACTCTCCTGTTCAGAGGATATAATTTGACCTCTAATTTTACCTTACTTAATGATGAATTTAATAATCTAAGATCATACTTACTAATAATAGTTTTCCTGTTCAATGTAGACAAACTAATTAGATCCTTCTTAAATAATGTTTATAGCCCTCAACTTCCATGTATTACAGTGCCGAAGGATATAAAATATTTCTTGGTACCTGAAATGGTCCTTTGAATAAGGAATTTAAGCTTAAATTTACAAAATTGTTAAGGAAATTTTTTTATCATACTGATTTCCGCATCATATTTATTAATAAACTCTTTAGGTAGCTTTTTCTCAGCGATGGATCGAACCCCTGACTCGTTGCGTAGCGGTGTTGTATATTTATTTACCTGCCCCAGGTGTCTCCTTGGGAATTACATCGGCAACACTGTTCGCTCTCTCAGGGCTAGATTTTATTCGCATATGGGAATAAGTGGCCGAACAGGTAAAATTTTAAAAACTAAAGAAGCCTCGAGTATTCGTGAACACAGCATTAAATGTAAAATTGATGTCACTTTAGACAATTTTAAAATTCTTGGTTGTAATACTTGTCCCACTCACTAAGAATTTTAGAATCGCTGTTCATTAAAGCATTGTCCCCTAGTCTGAATGTTGACTCATCGGCCGTCCCTCTCACTTTGCTATGATCCCCTCTTCCCCCCAATTCCTTATAATCCCTCCTTCCCCAATCGCCCTCGCCATCTCTCGTGTTTCCCGTTCTTTGTCTCTGCTCAAATTAGTCAGCCTCGGATACTGCAGTGTAAGGTAGATAGTTCCATTGTTCCAGTGTACTATTGGTAATTTTTCCAGTGTATTAATTTCACATTTACTACATGTATTTAAAAATAACTTCTTAATTTTTATATGTAAATCTGTATAACTTAGAATTTAACCCTCTTTTCTCAGTCTTTTAAAATTTGTCTTTACGAATAGGTTATAGAAATTTCTGTTTTGTTTTTCATTCAATATTGATTTTAATTTCACATTGTTATTAAACAGCCTGAAGATGAGCGTATTGCTCGAAACGTTGCGCATTAAAGAAGACTTTTCATGGCATTTACATTTCTCCTTGTCATGGGTTTCTCCTAAATATAAATTGAAGCTCTGTAGAAGCAACCCGCATGACTATATATATTCAAGGTATGGACAAGATGGCCTCAGGGCTTATCGCCATGTTTGGAAGACTTCACGAAAGTTTCTCAAGTCAAAACTGGACTGTTATTTTCTTGAAATGTGTCGGACTTGCAGGATTTTCCCGAAATTTGTTACTTCAAACTCTACCGTGATAATCTATATGACTCTGAATTTATCAATCGTCCCTGGAATATTTATTAATAATGAAATTAATTATAAAATCAAATATCAATTCGCATAACAAGTCTCTTGGGCATTATACAACTACTCTTAAAAATACCTTGTCGTTGTTGGACTATTTATTAATAATTTCTCTGTACAACGTGAACTAGAAAAATTTCACTCTACCATCTTGGAAACACATGAACGTAAGTTAAAGGCTTTGCGAATGAATTCACCAAATTTTTTCAATTCAGAGAAGGTAATTTCGAATCTTTCTAGTTACACACTCTCCCCTCGGGAAAAGTTTTTACTGTCACTTGGTTGCAATTTAAGCTTCCGTGTTTCAAATATATAAGCCTTCGTTTTTTCTTTACTTTGAAAATTTTTCAATGGCTTGAAAAATGTTCCCCATGTGGGGGATTTCAATAATTTCAAATGTCAGTTCTCAAATTTAACTCAAGAATTTTTTCTTAAACTTAGAAATCTTAAATTTCAATCTTTCATATTTAGGAAGAGTGATTTGCAGTGTATTAAGAATTTGGCAAAGAACCAGGAGATTGTTGTGGACTAGACCAGACAAGGGTAACGGAGTGGTTATTTTGAATAAATCGGACTACATAAACAAAACTAATGAAATCCTAAGTGATCTTACTAAATTCAAACAAATTCTAGAACCTGTAAATAAAGTCATTGTAAGGTTAGAAGACCAGGTTAATAGATTTCTGTCACGACTAAAGTCCTTAAGATAATAAAAATGATACTTACTCTCAGTTTGTTCGCATCTGGTGCTAATCTTGCTCAATTATACTGTCTGCCTAAAATCCATAAGCTGGAACACCTCTCCGTCCTATTTTAGCTTCGTATAACTTACCCACCTTTCAATTGGCAAAATTTGTTGTTCGTCTCCTGTCCCCCTTTGCGAAAAATGCTTACACTATAAATAACTCGTTTGAATTCCAAAAAGACCTCCTTGGTAAAACTTCGATTCAAAAAAGTTTTTTGTCAGTTTTGATGTAAGTCACTTTTCACAAATGTACCTGTATCTGAAACTATTGCCATTATTTAGATAGGGTTTTTAGCTCAGTTGATAATTTTCATGGTTTTTCATGTCTCATTTGAAGGAACTTTTAGAATTGGTCTTCAAACAATGCTATTTCACTTTCAACAATAAGGTTTACCAACAAATTGATGGGGTAGGGATGGGATCACCCGTCGGACCGTTAGCAGCTGACTTTTTTATGACTCATTTAGAAAGTGTAATTTTTAGACAATCTCCCACTCTCTCAAGCCAATTTTCTATCGACGCTTCGTTGATGATTCGATAGCAGTCTTTGATAATGCGGTACAAGCGCAACATTCTTTAACTTCCTAAATTCTTTGCACCCCAATATAACGTAACAATGGAAACTGAGCAAAATGGCTCCCTCCCCTTCTTAGATCTTTTAATTTCGAAAAACGGGATTCTATTACTACATCAGTTTACAGGAAACCCACTTTCACTGGTTTGGGCATGAATTTTTTTTTTAGTTTTACTGATTTCAACTATAAGATGTCTTGTATTAAAACTCTCCTGTTCAGAGGATATAATTTGACCTCTAATTTTACCTATACTTAATGATGAATTTAATAATCTAAGATCATAACTTTACTAATAATAGTTTCCTGTTCAATATGTAGACAAACTAATTAGATCCTTCTTAAATAATGTTTATAGCCCTCAACTTCCATGTATTACAGTGCCGAAGGATATAAAATATTTCTTGGTACCTGAAATGGGTCCTTTGAATAAGGAATTTAAGCTTAAATTTACAAAATTGTTAGGAATTTTTTTATCATACTGATTTCCGCATCATATTTATTAATAAAACGTCTTTAGGTAGCTTTTTCTCAGCGAAGGATCGAACCCCTGACTCGTTGCGTAGCGGTGTTGTATATTTATTTACCTGCCCCAGGTGTCTCCTTGGGAATTACATCGGCAGCACTGTTCGCTCTCTCAGGGCTAGATTTTATTCGCATATGGGAATAAGTGGGCCGAACAGGTAAAATTTTAAAACTAAAGAAGCCTCGAGTATTCGTGAACACAGCATTAAATGTAAAATTGATGTCACTTTAGACAATTTTAAAATTCTTGGTTGTAATACTTGTCCCAACTCACTAAGAATTTTAGATCGCTGTTCATTAAAGCATTGTCCCCTAGTCTGAATGTTGACTCATCGGCCCGTCCCTCTCACTTTGCTATGATCCTCCTCCTTCCCCAATTCCTTATAATCCCTCCTTCCCCAATCGCCCTCGCCATCTCTCGTGTTTCCCGTTCTTGTCTCTGCTCAAATTAGTCAGCCTCGGATACTGCAGTGTAAGGTAGATAGTTCCATTGTTCCAGTGTACTATTGGTAATTTTTCCAGTGTATTAATTTCACATTTACTACATGTATTTAAAAAATAACTTCTTAATTTTTATATGTAAATCTGTATAACTTAGAATTTAACCTCTTTTCTCAGTCTTTTAAAATTTGTCTTACGAATAGGTTATAGAAATTTTCTGTTTTGTTTTTCATTCAATATTGATTTTAATTTCACATTGTTATTAACAGCCTGAAGATGAGCGTATTGCTCGAAACGTTGCGCATTAAAGAAGACTTTTCATGGCATTTACATTTCTCCTTGTCATTGGATTTCTCCTAAATATTAAATTGAAGCTCTGTAGAAGCAACCCGCATGACTATATATATTCAAGGTATGGACAAGATGGCCTCAGGGCTTATCGCCATGTTTGGAAGACTTCACGAAGTTTCTCAAGTCAAAACTGGACTGTTATTTCTTGAAATGTGTCGGACTTGCAGGATTTTCCCGAAATTGTTTTACTTCAAACTCTACCGTGATAATCTATATGACTCTGAATTTTATCAATCGTCCCTGGAATATTTATTAAATAATGAAATTAATTATAAAATCAAAATATCAGATTCGCATAACAAGTCTCTTGGGCATTATACAACTACTCTTAAAAATACCTTGTCGTTGTTGGACTATTTATTAATAATTTCTCTTGTACAACGTGAACTAGAAAAATTTCACTCTACCATCTTGGAAACACATGAACGTAAGTTAAAGGCTTGCGAATGAATTCACCAAATTTTTCAATTCAGAGAAGGTAATTTCGAATCTTTCTAGTTACACACTCTCCCCTCGGGAAAAGTTTTTACTGTCACTTGGTTTGCAATTTAAGCTTCCGTTGTTTCAAATATATAAGCCTTCGTTTTTTCTTACTTTGAAAAATTTCAATGGCTTGAAAAATGTTCCCCATGTGGGGGATTTCAATAATTTCAAATGTCATTCTCAAATTTAACTCAAGAATTTTTTCTTAAACTTAGAAATCTTAAATTTCAATCTTTCATATTTAGGAAGAGTGATTTGCAGGTATTAAGAATTTGGCAAAGAACCAGGAGATTGTTGTGACTAGACCAGACAAGGGTAACGGAGTGGTTATTTTGAATAAATCGGACTACATAAACAAAACTAATGAAATCCTAAGTGATCTTACTAAATTCAAACAAATTCTAGAACCTGTAAATAAAGTCATTGTAAGGTTAGAAGACCAGGTTAATAGATTTCTGTCACGACTAAAGTCCTTAAAGATAATAAAAATGATACTTACTCTCAGTTGTTCGCATCTGGTGCTAATCTTGCTCAATATACTGTCTGCCTAAAATCCATAAAGCTGGAACACCTCTCCGTCCTATTTTAGCTTCGTATAACTTACCCACCTTTCAATTGGCAAAATTTGTTGTTCGTCTCCTGTCCCCCTTTGCGAAAAATGCTTACACTATAAATAACTCGTTTGAATTCCAAAAGACCTCCTTGGTAAAAACTTCGATTCAAAAAAGTTTTTTGTCAGTTTTTGATGTAAAGTCACTTTTTCACAAATGTACCTGTATCTGAAACTATTGCCATTATTTAGATAGGGTTTTTAGCTCAGTTGATAATTTCATGGTTTTTCATTGTCTCATTTGAAGGAACTTTTAGAATTGGTCTTCAAACAATGCTATTTCACTTTCAACAATAAGGTTACCAACAAATTGATGGGGTAGGGATGGGATCACCAGTCGGACCGTTAGCAGCTGACTTTTTTATGACTCATTTAGAAAGTGTTATTTTTAGACAATCTCCCACTCATCTCAAGCCAATTTTCTATCGACGCTTCGTTGATGATTCGATAGCAGTCTTTGATAATGCGGTACAAGCGCAACAATTCTTTAACTTCCTAAATTCTTTGCACCCCAATATAACGTATACAATGGAAACTGAGCAAAATGGCTCCCTCCCCTTCTTGATCTTTTAATTTCGAAAACGGTGATTCTATTACTACATCAGTTTACAGGAAACCCACTTTCACTGGTTTGGGCATGAATTTTTTTTTAGTTTACTGATTTCACTATAAGATGTCTGTATTAAAACTCTCCTGTTCAGAGGATATAATTTGACCTCTAATTTTACCTTACTTAATGATGAATTTAATAATCTAAGATCATACTTTACTAATAATAGTTTTCCTGTTCAATATGTAGACAAACTAATTAGATCCTTCTTAAATAATGTTTATAGCCCTCAACTTCCATGTATTACAGTGCCGAAGGATATAAAATATTTCTTGGTACCTGAAAGGGTCCTTTGAATAGGAATTTAAGCGTAAATTTACAAAATTGTTAAGGAAATTTTTTATCATACTGATTTCCGCATCATATTTATTAATAAAAACTCTTTAGGTAGCTTTTTCTCAGCGAAGGATCGAACCCCTGACTCGTTGCGTAGCGGTGTTGTATATATTTATTTACCTGCCCCAGTGTCTCCTTGGGAATTACATCGGCAGCACTGTTCGCTCTCTCAGGGCTAGATTTTATTCGCATATGGAATAAGTGGCCGAACAGGTAAAATTTTAAAAACTAAAGAAGCCTCGAGATTCGTTGAACACAGCATTAAATGTAATTGATGTCACTTTAGACAATTTTAAAATTCTTGGTTGTAATACTTGTCCCAAATCACTAAGAATTTAGAATCGCTGGTTCATTAAAGCATTGTCCCCTAGTCTGAATGTTGACTCATCGGCCGTCCCTCTCAATTTGCTATGATCCCTCCTCCTTCCAATTCCTTATAATCCCTCCTTCCCCAATCGCCCTCGCCATCTCTCGTGTTTCCCGTTCTTTTTCTCTGCTCAAATTAGTCAGCCTCGGATACTGCAGTGTAAGGTAGATAGTTCCATTGTTCCAGTGTACTATTGGTAATTTTTCCAGTGTATTAATTTCACATTTACTACATGTATTTAAAAATAACTTCTTAATTTTTATATTAAATCTGTATAACTTAGAATTAACCCTCTTTTCTCAGTCTTTTAAAATTTGTCTTTACGAATAGGTTATAGAAATTTTCTGTTTTGTTTTTCATTCAATATTGATTTAATTTCACATTGTTATTAAACAGCCTGAAGATGAGCGTATTTGCTCGAAACGTTGCGCAATTAAAGAAGACTTTTCATGGCATTACATTTCTCCTTGTCATTGGATTTCTCCTAAATATTAAATTGAAGCTCTGTAGAAGCAACCCGCATGATTATATATATATATATATATATATATATATATATATATATATATATATATATATGATGGCCAAGAAAAACTATTACCCTGATTTTGAACAATATAATTTTACCCTTATCAAATGTTATTTGTACAATCAATATATGTGTCCTGTCTAGAATTTCATGGTCTATCTCGTGGTAAAGTTGGATTTTTGCTAACTGTAACCATTATTTTGTAATTCGCTGTTATACAGACACGGGTAGAAAAACTTTGTTTCTATACAGTTACCTAATTGAGTCCAAGATTATGCGGAATGTGCCCTCCTCCATTATCAATGCACGCTTGCAACCTTGACTTCTCCCTTATCGACGGCAGTACCGCATCAAGGATTTTTTCTTGGTAATAAGCAGCAGTGAGTTTGGCATTTTGATCAACAAAAACAATTTCTGACTTCCCTAACTTTGGAATAAAGATGGAAACCATGACTTTTTGATAAAAATGCAGACGTTCCCTGCAAAGTCGATCTAGACCATGGGTCGGGGAACTTTTTTGGGTATTACCCACAAATCTATTTGAGTAAAATGAAATTACCCCCAGACTTCAAAGTAAACAAAAACAAGCCAATTGCTTTTAAAATTGTTGCATATGGTGTCTCTCATACCGCACGCATTACCCCCAAAATGTTTAAATGTATCCCATTTGGGGTAATTTACCCCTGTTCGCCGACCACTGATCTAGACTGGTAGATTTTTGTCCTGTCTTCCATAAACTCGGTTATTTTGTGTTTATTGTTGAAGCAACCGTAAAGGTCTTCTCGTCGCTGAACCATATTTTCGACACTTTTCTGTCTGGGAATCGATCCAACAGAGCACGACATTTTTCAACTCTTGCTTGCTTATTTGATGCAGAGAGCTTATGAACTTCGACTCTTTTAAAATATTTAAGACTCAAATCATCTTTTACTATACGACGAACACTAGAGCGAGAAATACCAGTAGTTTTTAAAATTTCTCTAACGGACTTGTGGGTGTTGTGCCGTTCTTCTTGACTGCATATCATGAATGAAACCGTGTCAATATTTTCCTCAGTACGTAATGTTTTTGGCCTTCCACTGCCTTCTTTTCGTTTGGTCGAACCCTGTGATATCAATTTTCTTTATGAGATACTGAAGTCCAGGTATCGTCCATTGTTTATTTGGAAACTCTTTCTTCATTCGTTTTGCACCCCAGTGTTTCTCCTTACGCAGGTTCAATATCAATGCTTCATCTTCCAAAGAGTATTTCATTATGTTATAACTTGTTCACCAACTATAACAGAATGATGGTCTGAAATGAAAAAGAAAATAAATTAATTATTTTGTGTAAAAATTAGGAAAATTAATTATTTATGGAGAAACTGACTGTCATCTGAAAGTATCAGTTGCTGACTTTGACCGCCTTTCAATTGAGCACCATATTCTGATACCTCCCTCCAGTTGTGAGCCTGTACCTCTACTCCTGGGACGTTGAATCTAGATTCAAAGCCAGCGTTTGAAAGAGTAAGAGTATGGGTACAACATATGGCCTCAACAGGGTGAGCCACAATATTTTTTCAAAAGTTGGGTAATAGTTTTTTTGGCCCACCCGGTATATATATATATTAGTGAATAGACAAAGAAACGGGACTAGTATGTTTCATGGACTGCTCTCGATTTTCCTACGAAATTGCAAACAAGGGCAGTCGATGACCCTGATTTTGTTTCTGCAATCGGTTTTCTTGAGAAATGATAAAGAAAAATGTTATTGGATATTGAATAAATTTATTTACTGAAACGACGCAACACACTCCAACATCTTTTTGAATAAGTCTGAGCTGGTGTGGCGCTTACGCCATACAAATTCACAAAGGTACGAGTCAAGTTGGTCGCGATCTGTTCCGCATCGCAGTTTGTTCGATTGTTTCAATGAAATCCACAAGCTTTCCACCTGCTGAGTGTGAGCTCCGGTAGATGGGTCGATAAAGTTCATGCTGTAGTTAACAGTGTAATGCGAATAGTTGTACCCAGCGAGTTGATCAATGCCCTCGTACGCCTTCCACATGTCGCTCATGATCGTGGACCCTGGAAGAATGGATGCCTTTATACAGTCAACTAACGTTGTCCGATCGCGCTTGGGATCAGCGTAGAGAAACACGTCTCCTGATTCTCTACAAACTCCACCAAATACCCATTGCTGTGGCAACACGCGTCCTTTATTGTTTTTCTGGCGAGAATATAATGTCTCGTCAATTTCGACAGTACAACCAGGTCCGCCAATTTTCGTGTGATTTTTCAAAATATTATCAGCACACACTTCTAGAAGATAACTTTTGTAGTCGATCACGGTTGTGTGTGCCATGCCAAGTTCATCTGCACAGAACTTCAAATTGGTGTACTGCTTCGTCCAGGCGTATATGAACGCTACAATTTTTGATAGCGGTAGCGTTGAGCCGTCTAGTCAGGTACCTTTGCGTACCGAAACCTTTCCGTTGCACATGCTCTTCTGGCAACGCCAGGTCGGCACGCCAGCCAAGCACTTAATTGCCATGTTGTGCTTGCGTTTGCATAACTTTTTCTTTGGAATAACATCATGTTCCTGGAAAAACTTTACTGCAGAATCATTGTCAGGCACATTTTGCCATAGCCACTTCAAATTAATACAAACATCACTCATTGTTCTGCAAAAAAAATGACAAGAATTAGTGCGATATCTTGCAAAAAAAAATAGTATAAGAAACTTGATTAGGTTAGGTTAGGTCAGGTTGTTAGGTTAGGTTAGGTCAGGTTAGGTTAGGTTTCTCAAGAAAACCGATTGCAGAAACAAAATCAGGGTCATCGACTGCCCTTGTTTGCAATTTCGTAGGAAAATCGAGAGCAGTCCATGAAACATACTAGGTCCAAAGAAACAGACAAACAAATTCCTTCTTCCACGCCGTGCGTAAACATCTTAGTCATATACAAGCGAAAGACACACGTGGTGTTCAAGGAATCAGAAACAATAAGGACGCTTGTCTTTTCCTAAAAGGCCCGCGAAAGGTAGCATCTTAGCAACAATAGGACGCTTGTGGTTCCCAGAAAGACCCGCGAAACTTGGCGTCCTAAGAGCCTATAAAAGCGAGAGTTGACCGAAATTCACTCTAATTCACTCACGTCTCTCTGCATTCTTCACTTCTTGACTTGGTCGTCACGTCTCAGCATCCTTCGTTAGCAGCACCACACGTCAAGCCACCCGCTCTCCGGCCTTCGCCAGAGAGCGGCCTGTTTCTTTCAAGGCTTTGGCTCTCTACCAACTCTCACTCCGCTCGTACTTCCCCCTCGAACGTCTACACTCTGTACGCAGTGCCATCATCGACTTTAGCCGGTTGCATTCCAAGCCACACTTCAACAGTTATACCAGAATGAAGCAACACTTGAGGTACGCTACAATTCCTTCCTGCAAGAAAGAAAATCACTGCTGTAGGCGTCTAGTTGGCCTCTTTACTACAACCCCTACCAGTTTCTCAGCACAACCTCATCTAGGCCTACACTCTACAAGGTCAACCTTCAAGTATGTCCATCTCAAGAGGTAATCCGCATTTCGGGCCTACAGTCTACAAGGTCAACCTTAAGTATCTTATCTTCTCCAGAGGTATTTCAACATTGTCGGTAAACTCTCTGTGCCTCGTTCTTAAACAATTCTCGTGAAGCCTACACAATATAATCGCAGAACCGCGTTAGGCTATACCCAAAAGTGTTTTCGCTACCGTTCAAACTAACTTTCTCGTTAGAATTGCAGTAGACCTAGTAAGTGTCATTCCAATACCGTAACTGTGTATCATCCTGTTATTGTGTTCTTTCATGTAATTCATTTAATTTTTGCATCCGTTTGTTTATGTGATCCTTTTAAGCATTTCATTATTGACGACCTAATCCACTTATAGTGTACTAAACGTAAGTTCATTCTTTCTATCATTAATAGGCTGCATCATCTCTTCTATGTTCCACTGATGCATAACTCGTTAGCCTACCTAAGTCAGTGTATTACGTAATCCATTCAGTGTACCTAACGTACGTACATTATTTATATTATTAATAGGCTGCAGCATCTATTCTATGCTCCATTTATGCATAACTCTCTAGCCTACCTAAATCATTGTATTACGTAATGTCGTAATCCATTCAGTGCACCAACGTACGTGCATAATTTCTGTTATTAATAGGCTTCATATTTCATGCTGCATTTCCATTTGTGTATAACTCATTAGCCTATATAACCTTACTTAACAATTAAGCTGTATAACCATTTCCTTATTTGCTAAGCCTGTCATCTTCAGCATAATATAAATGCCGTTATATAATTGTTAATCACTATAACTACCGTCATTGCATTGTTAATCGCTGTGAACAAATAACTTATTTATTTTCTTAGTTAAACACAAAACCACAAGGTAATTTTTCGAACATTATTATTATTTGTTTGGGTGTAATCCAAGCTGGTGACCTCGAATCATTTCGTATCATTTCATTCAGTAATTATAGTAGGCCTACTATACTAATACTAGGCATATATATATATATATATATATATATATATATATATATATATATATATATATATATATATATGATACACACAGACCGTGCATGGAACAAGGAACTCTTCTGGGATAATTAAATCCACTATAGTCCGAATAAGTAATGGTAAATGACAAATACCATAGTTGAAACGGACATGTTATGTGCCTTGAAAAGTGGACGCTCAATTCTGCCAGTTGAAGTTTAAGTTTTGGTTTTTGGCTAAAATATAATAGTTACCCTTTTTCTTTGATGTATTCAATCTGACGTGAAGACAGCGAGTCTTTTGCTTATATTGAGGTTCTAAATGTAGCAGGGCTAGGCTGCTTTAAACCCTAGATCCATGTCCCAAAGCTGGATCCTGTCTGCTTTGCAGATAGCTGGTGAGGGAAGCTATATTTATGGGACCTCTTTGCGAGTGGCCCGTTGCCCACGTCGGGCTAGCATCATGAAAAAGAAAAACTATGGTATTTGTCATTTACCATTACTTATTCGGACTATAGTGGATTTAATTATCCCAGAAGAGTTCCTTGTTCCATGCACGGTCTGTGTGTATCATAAAAAACTCAGGGAACCATTCTGAGTTCATTCCCATATATATATATATATATATATATATATATATACAGCCCGTGCGTGGAACAAGGTACTCTTCTGGAAAAATTAAATCCACTATAGTCCGAATAAGTAATGGTAAATAACAAACACTATAGTTTTTCCTTTTTCATGATGTTAGCCCGACGTGGGCAACGGGTCACTCGCAAAGAGGCCCAAAAAATATAACTTCCCTCCCCAGCTATCTGCAAAACAAATAGGGTCCAACTTTGAGACAGGATCTAGGTGACAGCTACACCTAGCCTACTATATTCAGAAACTCGATATATATTTGTCATTTACCATTACTTATTCGGACTGTAGTGGATTTAATTTTCCCAGAAGAGTTCCTTGTTCCACGCACGGTCTGTGTATCTTAAAAGAACCTCAGGGGACCATTCTGAGTTCAATCCCATATATATATATATATATATTATATATATATATATATATCAATTGAGCTATCAGCTGTTAAAGTGTGTATACATTTTTTGGGGACGCCCTATATATATATATATAGGTCCGTAGCATAATGGTAGAGCGTCCGACCGGCAATTGGAAGGCCCTGGGTTCGATTCCCAGGCGGTTCGCCTCATTTTTCATTATTTCGTTATCTCTCCTCCTCGTGTGCAGAAACGTTCCTTAATACTTATGTCGTTTCTATTCATATATATATATATATATATATATATATATATATATATATATATATATATATATTTATATAGGGCGTCCCAAAAAATGTATACACACTTTAACAGCTGATAGCTCAATTGATGTTTCTTTCTTTCCAAGTTAAACCCATTAGAATTAATAATGGCAGTCAGACTAAGCTTTGAACAAAGGAATTCATTCTAAAATGCTACTGGAAGTGTGAAAACGCAGTTGAAGTGCAAAGACAGTTTAGGAGGGAGTTTCAAACAGATCCACCAACGCGACTTACCATCACTCGAATTAGAGATAAGTTTGAAGCCGATGGAACTGTTCAGAATGTCCACAAGAAGCGTTCCGGAAGACCACGGACATCGACAAGCCCCACAAAGCAAGAAAGAGTACTGGAAACGTATCACCAAAGTCCAAGAAAATCTGTGCGGCAAGCGAGTCGTGAGGGAGGAATTTCAGAATCGTCTGTCCAACGCATTTTGAAGCGCTGTCAATGGAAAAGTTACATTCCAAGATTAGTCCATGCTATTAATGAAGATGATCCGGACCGAAGAGTGGAGTATTGCGAGTGGTACTTGGCACGATGTGGATGTGGATTGGACGAAGGGGTTTCGTAGAATACCCTCCGCGTTCACCAGACCTCACACCACTAGACTTTTTTTATGGGGATACTTAAAAGACAAAGTCTACGCTCTAAAACCTGCAACAGTCGCTGAATTGAGAGCAGCCATTGAACGAGAATGCACACAAATACCAAACGAAATGTTTCGTGATGTTTGCGATTCCATTGCTTCGCGTTATCAGCAGTGCCTGGACCAGAACGGACGTCAGTTTGAAAACAGGCGTTGACAAAACAATTAAATAATGTCTGTAGATTCTATTACATTTTGAAAATGAAATGTATTTTAATAAACACTGCCTTTATAATTATTTAAAGTGTGTATACATTTTTTTGGGACGCCCGTATATATATATATATATATATATAGATATATATATATATTATATATATATACTGTATGAGTATAATTGAAAAATAAATATTGCTATGATTCCGGACTTTTGAAACGAGTGAAGAATTATAGGAAAAAATATTATATATATATATATATATATATATATATATATACACAATAGGATAGAGAGATATTGATTATTGTACTCATTGTATCTTGAATTGTTAGCTGATTTTGCGACTCGTGCGTATTTGGGTACGCGAGTGAGTTCCATGTGGCTCCACTCTATAATACATTTGGTTGGAAGTATTTGTAGATGGCACGCCTATATAGGCACTTTGGGTGCCAGACGTACGCGAATCGGTGTCTGACTTGAACTGTTTGTCATATTTAAATTTTATAAAATAAAGGTGTAAAAACAGTTCAAAGTATTTTCAGTTGCTAAAAAACGAATGAGGTATATTTTTAAATTCTGATCATATATACTATATAGCCTACACTTAATGTGCTATTTTTCTTATTGTTTGTCTTTATTTTTCTTTCATATCTATCTTCGTCATTTCTTTTTGCTCAGTAACAAATAACACTTTAACAAGAGCATGTTAAATGACCTTGAAACGGTCAATGTTTGGCAAGTGTATTATTTCTTTATGATCCGAGCAGGTTTAGTGTAGAAGATAAAATTATACAAAGCACAAGTACTTAATGTCTAGTGTAATACCCAAGGACAAAGTTATTGTAGATGAAAGAAAAATGTGTGTGACTACCTCTTGTTAAGTGCGGAAAAAGTACCTTTATGACAGATATTTAGATGCATTTGGTCAACAAATTTTTTCAGTGAATGATAATTACATATCTGAAGTGAAGTTCATTATATATATACAGTGTATATATATATATATATATATAACCTTTGGTTAGCTTCCGCCCGAATTGTTCATTCTGACGAAGGTCAAGCTTTTCACTCCACCTTAGACCTACAGTTTAACATGGAATCCGAACCACGCCCCACCAGCAACCCAGCGTCTTAACCACTAGGCCACCCAGGGTACCCATTTATCTACCAACCACTTTCTTTTTTTTATTGTGTGGGAGGATGAACAGCTGGGTTTTGCTGCGCGCCGGCTGCCGTCATCGGGTCTCGAACCCGGGGTCAATGGATTCGTAGTCAGCGACGGTAACCACTACACCACCGAGGCGCATCAATATATATATATATATATAATATACCGACAGCTTACATGTTTACTTATATCGAAATAGTTTTTAGTGATTATAAAAATATATAAAATTCTTTATTGCAGGTATTAAAATTACTCTAGCTGATAAAGTGATAATATAATGGTTTTTCAATTAATTGGTGATTCGGAGAGGCAACGTGTGATAGATCGCGTACGAGCAATAACATTTCGGGAAGCTCGTGACGCTGGAGCCACCTTTAAACACGTTCATGGGTTGCCAAAAAGTTGCGAAGAAGTGAGGACTTCGTCAAAAGAAATTGGAATAAAACTTTGGATGAATGTGAAATGGATACAACCAAATCTGGGCGCCCAAATTTGCCACTCTCTCAGGAAACAAAGGACATCATTGAAAGCGGTACGCGTAAGCGGAAAAACAGCTGTGCTAAACTTTCTAGAGAGATCGAAGTGTTGAGAAGAAAGATCGTTAGTGGTGAGATCATTCGACTGTACCGTCATAGGCAAGGTTTAAAGCCTTGGCATGAACTTCCAAAGCCAAGAAAAACTCAACTTAACATCGATGACAGAATGAGGTTTGCCCATTATCTTGAAGATTGGGATGTAGATGATTTCATGCATTTAGCTGTCTCCGATGAATTTTTTGTTTACGTAACACGTCGGCCTAACTACCAAAATGATCGAGTGTGTGCCACACCACCAGATGAAATCGATGACAATGAACATTATCGCGAATTATTAAAAAGTCCAGACTGTGTTGGTGTGTTTGTTTTGTTCACTGCAAAGAAGCTCATGTGGGTGCTGAAGCCAAATGGTCAGAGTCAGGATGGCCAGTATTTTCGTGATATTATTCTATCCCAGCATGTCATTCCTTTTCTAAGAAACCCAAACAATGTTATGGATGTCGATCAGGTCACACTTCTGCATGATAAGGCACCCTGCTTTAAGGCATTTGCCACTCAACAGTTGTTGCGGAACCATGAGATCGATTTCTTTGGAAATGAAGAATGGCCAGGAATTTCTCCTGACCTGAACGTCTGTGAACACATTGGATCAATTATAAAGGACAAGGTTGAATGTCTCTTGTTTGAAGAACGTGCAGCAAATCGATTTTCGAAGGATAGAATGACGCAACACATTGAAACTGTTTTAGCAAATTTGCGTAACGATCAAGATCTATTCAAGTCACTTTTGGCAAGCTACCCAAAACGAATTCAGGCTGTCTTGGAAGCCAATGGCGGGAACACAAAGTTTTAATTGTTTCTCATTAAATGCAGGATTAAATTCTCTTTTGTAAGGTATGTTTAGTTTTACTGTACCTCTAATGGTTTAGGCCATGGGCGGGGAGGCTAACGTTTATTGGAGCCCCGTATATATATATATACACACACACACCGTGTATATATATATATATATATATATATATATATATATTATATGAAAATTATTTCACGAAAGTAACACGTGAAAAATATTTATGATGAATAAAACCACGAAGGAAAGGAAACACAAAACGGTGCTCAAGCGCTTTCGTCTAATGACATCCTCAGGAACACTGAGGATGTCATTAGACGAAAGCGCTTGAGCACCGTTTTGTGTTTCCTTTCCTTCGTGGTTTTATTCATCATATATATATATATATATATATATATAAAATTTTATTTGGATATTAAATTCAAACCATTCGTAATACAAAGTTATTAGTGTTAAATCTTTAATACTTCAATAAAAAATAATTAAATGCTTCATATACTGTACTGTACAAGTACTGTATGTTAATTGTAAACAGGGATAAAATTTTACACCTAGCTACCGCTCTGCTAATGAGTCCCATTTTTACTACCGGGAGAAAAGTTTTTCCACATTACATGGAGATGCAATAATTGAGTGCTGAGCTGATAATGATGTTCATGATTTTTTTTTTGGAAGGGATGGGGTGTGAATCTCATATGAAAGATTTATATTATGCACAAAAACTGATTCTGCGACTCAAGGACACTCTTCACTGGCAAGACACAGACAGTCAAAAGGAAAACGGCATAAATATATATCAGTTACTCGTAGATCAGTGATTATTAAACTTTAGGTTGCGACCAACGTTCCCTCTAATTTTTTTTAGTCAGTGTGCGCAATAAATTTTCGTTGTGCATACATTTAGATTCATGGTGAAAAATTGTGCAAACTTTTCTGAGCGCTATTATCTTCAAAATTAAATATATATAAATATTAAATACTTAATAAATATTTTTTCATAAGGTGATAGCTTGATCATTACGGTACTATTAAATGGATATTAAAAAACTGTTTACAGTATTACATATTCTTAAAAAAGAAAACATTTTATCCATTCTAAAAATATGAATAAAATAAAAAATAGTAAAATAAAATTCAACAAAATAAAGAAATAAAATAAAAATAACATTAACTGAAAATGACTATTTTAGTTATCATTTCTCAAAACAATTTTTAGCATTTAGAAATTTAAAATAGACTATCAAGATTAATACGTGATTTTATCCATTCACAAAATAGGAATAAAATAAAAAATAATAAAATTCAATAAAATAAAATATAATCAAAATAACATTAAATGAAAGTGCCTTTCATTTAAGTATGATGATTTCTCCCTACGATCTTTAGCATTTGCCCATTCCAAATAAACACTATGAAGATTAATACATCCCTCATCATTCAGGTAACTTTTAATTCGCATGACCATGTCCAAATGATTTTCTTTCAAGCGGTTTCTTAATTTGTTCTTTATAGAATTCATTAAAAACTGAAATTTTTGAAATTACTTCATTTACTGTCGTGACTCATTATACGCTTGAGCCTGTGCACATTTTATTTTGCTGTGTGCGCGGGTTTCACAACGCGTGTGCGCGCGCACACGCGCACACCTTAGAGGGAACATTGGTTGCGACCTAAATTCTGATCGCGGGGCTAGCTCGGGAACCCATACCTTCAAACAGTTCTTGTAATAGATAATAAAATAAATAATTAATGGTAAAATGATTAGGGATAACATAAATAAACGATAAATGACAATTTAATGACCCACTCAAAATGGCTTGGCGACCCAGGGCTTAAGAACCACTGTCGTAGATTCTAGCAGAATAGTCATTGCACAGAATTTCCTTGTAAGAATCTTTAGTGTGCTAAATTATATATAATCGGGACAGTAGCGGATCCGGGCATGGTGGAACCGGGGTCGAATTCTAAAATGTAATAAGAGGAAATGTATATTCATTCGGAAGATGAAGTAAATGTTCACCTAATGATCGACTTGAGTATAAAAATGTTAATTTATATGCGTTTTTCTGTGCGTAATAAATTTCTCATCATGCGTATGTTTACGTGTGTTCCTTTGGTATTTATATGGATATGTTATTGTGTCAGCCATCAGCATATTTTTTTATTTGTCGTGTTTGTGTGTGACTTTATTTGAGTCATGCGCTTTTACTTAGTGATATTAAAAACATGATATGAAATACAAAAGGAAAACATTCTCAAACAACATTCATATATATCGCAATCCCCCACCCCCACCCCCAACCCCACGAAATAAGTCCTGGATCCGCACATGAGGAAAGGAGAATCTATTATGGAAAAATGATACATGTGGGTAGTTGGGAGGTAACGAAAATGGTCCACTGAGTAGGTAGCTAGTTAATCTAACAATTATTAAACTCCTTTTATGTCAATAACTGGGTGGATGAAACCAATTGGTTGCTCACCAGAGTTAGTCTCCACACTAGTATTTATATACTGTGTGATAGAGCGTGCTCGGTAGTAAACATACACTACCGATCAACCAACGAAAACAAAAAGGACGCTTGTGGGAAGAACGGCATGGCGAATGAAGGAGCTTGAAAACAGAAAAAGATCTCCACCAGCATGTACGCTCTCAAAAATTGAGCAAAGAGAAGAGGAGAAGGACTGTCTAATAACACTCAGTAAGTGATTGGTTGTGTTTCAGAACCCCAGTTTGGGGATAGCAGATAAACTAGGTTCAGTTAAGTTAGGCCTACATTGTGGTCTAAGACCTAGCATCAACTCATAGTTTAACAAAGGCTAAGGTAAATTACCCTAACCTAATTTGGTGAGGAATCCTACTGTGGACCTCAATTTACTCTTGTAGTGAATCCATTCTTTTTACTTCTTATTTACCTTTTTAACTATTTGCTCTTTCTTTATTCAATTTCTTTTTATCGTTGCTAGTTTTCTTTTTACTCGCTTCGCTGTACTATATAAACGGGTAGCACGTGACCGAGACGAGGCCATTTCACTTTCGAATAATGTAAAAGAGACCGGAACATTAATTATACAATTAATTACACTTTACTGACTTATTTATTCCGAAAACACTTTTAGATAAACGGGGTAATGCGAGGGGGGGAATTAGCGTTAGCATTCAGCCAGAGAAAGAGACGAAATTAATTATTCTAAATAAACACCCACATCCTAAAAACAAACACCTTACGGGAACGCCCGTCCGATAACTGTCGTTTTTGGGGCATTCTGCTTTTCTCTGCCTCTAGACCATTTCGGGGTGTTGCCAACTATCATTTTATAACCAAACAAATATTTAACGTAGTTTCATTTCTTATTAAACATATCATCTTTATTAAACAAACATTATTAAATTCATATAAACAAAATATTTTTCATTCTTAATTAGACATTACTTCACTCTGCCCGCTCTGGACCATTTCTGGAATCTCTAGGCTGAACCCTACAAGGCTAGGCTTAACCTACTCTATAGTTAGACGAGATATTAGGGGTGGGTTAATTGGGGACCAATTCATACAGAGCATTTTTCACACTATTTCTAATTTTCTATAGTAGGAGCAAGGAGATACATAGCCCGTTGGTCGATTTGAATAAAGGTAAAGGAAAAGCAAGTGAACTTTGCATAATTATGATTGAACTTGTGACTGAGCTAAATGACACGTAGGCTACATTGAAATCTTTTGTGTAAAATACTCTGTATGAATTCATCCCCAATTAACCCACCCCTAACATCTCCAGTCTAACTGCAGAGTAGGTGAAGCTAGCTAGCTTTGTATGGTTAGCCTAGAGATTCCGGAAATGGTCCAGAGCAGGTAGAGTAAATTGAGGTCCACAGTAGAATTCCTCACCAAATTCGGTGAGGGTAATTTACTGTAGCCTTTGTTAAACTATGAGGTGGCCTAAGGTAAGCCTAATCTAACTGGACCTAGTTTAAACTATCACTAAACTGGAGCTTAGAAATACAACTGTTCACTTACCGAGTGTTATTGGATACGTCGTGGTCTCTTCAGCCAGACCTGATTTTTATAATAGAATCCTTCAGTAAATATTCATTTTAACGCCCATCGGTGTTTTTCGACGAAAACATATTTTTCTGGTCAATTTTTAGTCGTTTTGCACGAATCTGACATCCGTTTCCTGTGCAAATGCATAGTTTTTGAGACGCAAATGCGTAGTTTTTTAGATATCTATACTTGAAGATATTGCAAAAACTACGCGTTTGCACAGAAAACGAATATCAGATTTTGCAAAACAACTAAAAATTGACCAGAAAAATATGTTTTCATCTTTCCTTAATGAATAACCTTAACCTAACCTGGCCGATATGGCGGATCAGCTCCTCAAAATAAAGATCACAGGAAGGGCACAGCATATCGCGAATACGTACGGCTGACAACTAAATGAAGAGTGAAAAAATCAACATATTGCGAATACGAATACTAAATGAGGAGCGAAAAATAAAAAATGGTGAAATCACTAGATAAAAACTAGATATTTTCAAGTGAAGGTCTCTCACAAAATACACGTTTGCACAGGAAACGGATATCAGATTCGTGCAAAACGACTAAAAATTTACCAGAAAAATGTTTTAATCGAAAAACACCAATGTGTGCTAAAACGCATATTACTCGACCGGTAAAATATTCGTGTTAGCACATATTGGTGTTTTTTGACAAACATATTTTTCTGGTTAATTTTTATCGTTTTGCACGAATCTGACATCCCTTTCCTGTGCAAATGTGTAGTTTTTGAGATATCTTCACTTGAAGATATCACAAAAACTTAATTCCTCCAACTTTTCGTGTGTTGGTTGGTTGATTGGTAGTGTCATTGTTTCAATACTACCAAGTGCGTTTTATCACACAGTATATAAATACCAGTGTGAAGATTAACTCTGGTCAGCAACCGATTCGTTTCATCCACCCAGTCATTGTATTCATTAGTCCATTAAGCAGAGGCGTCGCTTGGTATATCATTTTTATGCTTTTTAAGGGGGGGGGGGTACATTATGAAACAGATATCAGTTTTTGTGTATCATACACAGTTTTTTTTGTATTTTGAGAGTGAATATGATATACTTAGACCCTTTATATACACGGTTTCAGAATGCACAGTTTCGGCTGTACAACAGTTTGGTTTTGCTCCTTCCATTTGAAATCACGGGGGGGGGCTCTCAAATTTAACTGTTTCGACCTTGAACAGCCGTTCCCCCCTCCCCCCACCCAACACACACTCGGCAGCGGAATTGTGCGGCGGTTACCCAGGTGCTGCCTTTGAGTCAGGTTTGTTGCGCTTGTGGTATCAATCAGGATATTATTCCTCGTCAGTTGATTATATCAGATATAAAACTACATGAAATTAACCTTCAAAAAGTTTCACATCCCGTGTCAGAAAACTATATGAATTGTACTTTGGATGTAGTTCAATAAATCTGGACCCAGTTTATCTTTTGGTGTCCCAATGGTCTGGCAGGAGCAACGCGATCATGAAAGTGACTGTTATTTTTGTTTGACTGATACTAAAGAGTACAATAACAAGAATAAAAGATCTATCTCATATCCTAACCTCCCCTCTGCCATACGCCCTGTACCTCATTCAACTGAAATCCCAGTGTCCATACCACCAGCTGCATTACCTGACACTGACTCCGACAGCAGTGATAGCTGTGATACAAGCAGTTCATATTTCCAACTTGAGGCTGAAGTTAACAAAGAACCAGTCTTATCACGCAAAATGATCTTAATGACTTAGTACATTATTTAACTCTCACCAAAAGTCAAAGTGAACTACTGGCTTCGCGTCTGAAAGACTGGAACTTGTTGGCTAAAGACACGAAGATAACTGTTTATCGCAAGCGTACTGTGCAGTTAACCACCTTTTTTCTATGCAGGACAACCGTTGTTTCTGCAATGACATTTATGCCTTATACCTTTGAGGTGCAATATGATCCCCATGACTGGAGACTTTTTATTGATGCAGCAACCTACAGTGTGAAGGTAGTGTTGCTGCACAGTGGTAATGTTTTACCTTCTGTACAAGTTGCACATTCTATTATCTTGGTTTCATTCTCAACTATATCAAGTATTCCGAGCACTGCTGGTCTATCTGTGCTGACTTAAAGGTTGTTGCACTCCTAACAGGACTGCAGACTGGGTTCACCAAGTATATGTGCTTTCTATGTATGTGGGACAGTCGGGCCCGAGCACAGCATTACACCCGCAAAGTTTGGCCACCACGTGACTCAGGCATTCCAGGTACGTTCGATGTAGCTAATGCTCCAATGGTTCCGAAGAACAAGATTTTGTTGCCACCACTGTACATTAAACTTGGTCGGTCTCATCAAACAACTGGGCAAGGCAATGAACAAAGATTTTCCAACATTCAAATACCTGTTAGGAAAGTTCCCCAAACTAAGTGAAGCCAAGATTAAGGAAGGTGTGTTTGTAGGTCCACAAATTCACCAGCTCTTGCTTGACAATGATTTTGAGAAGGTAATGAATGACGTGGAGTTAACAGCTTGGCATTCTTTCAAAAACATCTGCAACGGTTTTCTTGGCAGACAGAGAGACATCAACTACAAGGCACTAGTAGATCAACTACTGCAAAGTTACCAACGTTTGGGCTGCAAAATGTCACACAAACTGCATTTCCTCCATTCACATTTATCTTTTTTTCCTGACAACCTATCTGATGTGAGTGACGGGCATGGAGAAAGATTCCATCAAGATGTTGCAACAATGGAAACACGCTACAAAGGTAAATGGAGTCTCGCAATGCTTGCTGATTTCTGCTGCTGGATGTTGCAACGTGACAAGCCAGCCAAGACCTACAAACGACAGAGCCAGGCAAAAAAATTTTAAGGTGAATTTTTGTGTTGTTTTTCTGATACTGACATTCTTCGCACATGTTAGTATATAATTGACTTTGATATACTAATAAATATTGTGTTTTCTCTTCTTTCAGATTAGTTGTATTTGGAGTTTTGTACGCAGATGAGGAAATAAAGCTTTGAATTTACTGTATAAAATTATAATATATTCAATTAAAGTTCAAGAAAATGTAATGTGCTACACAAAAAGGGTTTTCATTTTCAATATCAGCATAGTTAATTTAGTAACTCTGACATAAAATGGTGCATGTATATTTTTGAAACAAATTTTGTTGTACAGTGTTAGCCAAGAATTTGAATGAATGAATAATAATTCTTTATTTATAAAATAAATACAATTTTACAGTTTTTTGTTACAATAATTTTAAAGTAAATAATTGTGAAATTGGACTATTTATTTTATTTAATTTAGCTCTTAAGCTTTAGGCTTTCCTGGGCTCTTAATTAAAGATAAAATATCGCTTCATAGATAGTTATGATTGTTGATGTGGTCATTTTGTGGAGATGACAAATACGAGCATTGTGGGGAAAATAAAACACCGAATACACAATTTTATGCAAGTGTACTTTGGAACAGCTGAGACAGACGAATGAACGAAACGCAAAACAAAACAAAAGAAGAACACAAAATAGAAAACGACAAAATAATAATGGTATACTAAAATATACATACAGTGAATGGGCATAATTACCAGTAAATATTTATCAATCAAACTTATGTTTATATTCAACACCCCCTCTTAAACTTAAGTTTCCTTTTCTTGAAGATACAAAATTATACCCTCCAAAATAAAATATTGTTACACTTTAATCATAGGTATGACAAGCCAAAAAAAAAATATATATCAATATATCACAAATAATATATACCATATATATAAATCATAGTTACCATTCAAATCTTGTAACCTCTAATAATTTTGAATCTATTTAACTTTTCTTTATTGACATGTTTAGTAAATATATCAGCAACATTATCATTTGTAGGCACATAATGTAAAATAACACTATTATTTTGAATTTGAGACCTTATGTAATGATATTTAATATCAATATGCTTTGTTCTTTGGTGGTGCACTGGATTTTTAGCCAACTCAAGTGCTCCTTGATTATCAACATATAAGGTCACTGATAATTCACTACAACCTTGCATATCTATCAGTAATTGTTGCAAAAATTTTGCTTCCTTAATGGCAAATGTTAACGCTATATATTCTGCCTCACATGAGGACAAGGCAACACAATTTTGCTTCTTAGATTTCCAAGAAATTAATGGACCATTATCATTCAACTGGAAACAATAACCTGAGATACTCTTTCTGTCATTAGAGCCTCCCCAGTCTGAATCACAAAATCCAACAAAATTCAAATCATTACAAGACTTTTGAAATGTTAAACCATAATCTAGTGTGCCTTTAATATATTTTAAAGCAAACTTACTTAAGTTCAAATGGACATTGGTAGGCTTAGACATATACTGAGACAGTTTAGAAACCACGTAACATAAATCTGGCCTAGTACAAGTCATGACATATATTAAGCTACCAACAATTTCTCTATATAATTTTGGATCAATCAATTCCTTGGAATCAGAAACTATATCTTTGTTCACACACATATCGCATGGAATCAATTTAGGATTACAATTGGTCATATCAAATCTACGCAATATTCTTTCCAAATATTTTGTCTGGTTCATTTTGATACTATCACCTTCAAACTGAAATTCAATACCTAAGAACCAATTTAATTGACCTAAATCTTTCATTTTAAATCTTTGAGACAAAGAAAATTTGACATCATTAACAGTATTTAAATCACTAGCAGATATAACTAAATCATCTACCCAAACAATTATTATTATGCATAAATCATCTTTATGTTTAGTATAAACGCAATGATCACAAAATGACTGCTTGAAATTTTGACTAATAAAAAAATCATGAAGTATATTATTCCAATTTCTACCACTTTGTTTAAGTCCATACAAAGATTTATTTAGTTTACATACAAGTCGTTCATCATTTTTTTTTTACAAAACCTTCAGGCTGCTCAACAAATAACTCGCAGTCTATGTCAGCGTTAAGGTAAGCTGTCTTTACGTCCATTTGGTGGACAACAAAACCATTCTGGACAGCTAACTGCATGAGTAAACGGACTGATGTAATACGGGCAGTTGGAGAAAATGTTTCTACATAGTCAATGTTTTCAATTTGGGAATAACCTTTCGCCACATAACGAGCCTTGAATTTTTCTTCATTGTTTGGTCCTAGCTTCACGGCGTAAACCCACCTTCCACCTACTACGGATCGATCCTTAGGCGCTGGTACAAGTTCATATGTATCATTTTCTTCTAGGGATCTTATTTCATCATTCATTGCATTTTTCCACTTAAATGCTTCGGGAGATGCAATGGCTTCATTGTAAGTCCTAGGAATATTACTGACTCTATAACAGTAATCAATAGTGCAGCTTGCAGCGTCTAAGCTATCTGGGTCCACATAATCTTCCAGATATTTGGGTGCATTCCGTCTTCTCTGTGGGCGCTTTTGGTTTTCCTTTTCTGTCTTTGGCTCAACTTCACCTTCTAAATTTCTTATAGGGGTTTCAACTTTTTCATTTTCTTCTGGGGTTCTACGTTGTATAAAATCTAATGGATCATCATGGGTAACTTCATGTTGTTGGTTCACTTCATGAAATCTGACACATCTTACTCTTCTAACTTCATCTTTCTCTGGAAAGTATACCAGGTAAGCAGGACTGCTAACATCATAGCCTATAAAAACTCCCTGCTCACTTCTTGCATCCAATTTTTGCTTCTTTTGTACATAGGCAAAACAATTGCAGCCAAAAGTGTGCATATTACTGATGTCAGGTTTCCTTTCATGGAACATTTCATGAGGTGTCTTCCCAGTTCTTTGATTAAAGCATCTGTTTCTGGTGTATGCTGAAGCTCTAACTGCATAATTCCATAGTTTCTTTGGTAATTTTGCTTCTAATATAAGCATCTGGCCATTTCAAAAAGGCTTCTCCATGTCCTTTCAGCAGTACCATTCTGGTGCGGCGAGTAAGGGGCTGAAAATTCATGTTTAATTTTATTACTCACCATGAGAGACTTGAATTCTGAACTGGTAAATTCTGTCCCATTGTCTGTCCTAAATCTTTTAACAGAACCATATGGAGCGATATCAGCCAAAAATCTTGCTGTAGCAGAAGTAGCATCACTCTTACTCCTTAAGAAATAAACAAATACTACACTTGTATAATCATCAACAAATATAATTGCAAATCTAGAATTTTCTCTTGAAATTGGATCTATTGGGCCCGCTAAATCACAATGTATTAATTCTAAACGTTTGTTAGCTCTTTTATCAGGTTCTCTACATCTGTATTGGCACATTTTTCCTTCAACACAGGTTTTACAGTTAAAATTGTCTTTACCAATAATTTTCATTCCTTCAACAACTGACTCAAGCTTCAACAGATCTTTGACATTACAATGTCCTAAAATTTTATGCCATTCTTCAAGAGAATGCATTTTTTGTGTTTTCACATTGTTCAAAAAATATAATTTTCCAGATTTTTCTATATCAAACACAGTACCATCTGGAGCTATCAGTTCTGCGGAATTAGGGTAAAATTTTACAGATACTCCATTCTCTGTTGCAGCTTGAACAGAAAATATATCCTGCTTGTAAGAAGGAATACACAATGTATCTTTAAGGGTAACTTTCCTTTTCTTACCTTGAGAGTCCCTAATAACAACATTAGCATCACCTCTGGCAGACACAATGCCATTGGATCGGCTTCCATCAGCAAGCTCAATAAAATGCTTTGATGAATCAAAATCCTTATCCAAATTAACAAATTTTGATTTATCCCTAAGTATATGAGCAGTTGCTCCACAGTCAATCAACATATTGCATGAATCTATCTCATTATTGTGTTCATCAAAAGTTACACTGGTATTTACTTTGAAAATAAAAGATTCATCTTTTCTATTATCATCCACAACAAGGCTCACAGAATTTTTCTTCCTACAGAATTCTGTATCATGAGAGTTACTTTTACAGAAGTCACACCATCTACTAGATTTTAAAGAACTATTTTTATTTTTACACTGAAACTTTTTGTGTCCAGGTTTTCCACATGAGTAACACCTTAATTTTGAATTACTATTGACATTAGATTTGACTTTCATGACATTGTCATCACTAGTACTATAGGTTAACCTACACTTTTCTGACTCTTCATAACTTCTCAATGCAGACTTAAAGTCCACAAAATTCATGGTATCACCCCTCTGAGTGACCACTGTAGAAAAGGCCTTAAAGTCATCAGGTAATCCTTTTAAAATCATTGCTACCAATAAGCTATCAGAAATTGTCTCACCAGCAATCTTCAATGATGCGGCAGCTGTCTCCGCTCTATCATATATGCTGTCACACTCTCCTGTCTGCTCATTTTTAGTGATGTGAGCTCAGTGTAGAGGGAGATTACCCTAGGTTTGGAACTACCTAGATAATACTCACGGAGAATTTTTAATGCCTCTCGTCCATTGTCTTTTGCATCTCTAATGATTAAAGACAAACTTTTGTCATCGAGCACTTGCACAAGCTCGGCAAAAACTTCGGCATTTTTCTCAGGATCAACATCGCCATCTTGTGCTCCTTCTACGACCGAAAGCAACTTTTGAAGTCGGAGATGCCCTCTAAATTTAACTTCCCACAATTCGTATTTTCCCTCATCTCCATCAAAATAAAGACGTGACCTGGGCCCATAACCTGTTGATGTGGTCATTTTGTGGAGATGACAAATACGAGCATTGTGGGGAAAATAAAACACCGAATACACAATTTATGCAAGTGTACTTTGGAACAGCTGAGACAGACGAATGAGCGAAACGCAAAACAAAACAAAAGAAGAACACAAAATAGAAAACGACAAAATAATAATGGTATACTAAAATATACATACAGTAAATGGGCATAATTACCAGTAAATATTTATCAATCAAACTTATGTTTATATTCAACAATGATCAATAACATAAATCATGAATAAGAATTATTAATTAATTTCAAATAAACAAATGAACTAATAGTTGAAAATTAGACAATGAATTTGTAGTGAAAGAGGAATATCTTGTAGGAACTCGATGGAAAATTTTGTACTTGAAGGGACCTAACGGAAAATTCCTCACATGGCCTTTAAAAGTTCCAAACATGTGGGCAAGTAATAGCCCAAGAAGGGACGTTTATTTTTATTTTTGTTCCTCGTCATTCCCGCCAAAAACCTAGGTGTCCTTTCAGCCGTTAGCTTCAGAGCCTATATACTGTAAGTGCCAGTCCACTTCAAATCACCCTCACTTGCCCTCTTCTCGCACTTCACGGCACATCTCGCTCTCAGCTCCTTCGTCAATAACGTCACTCGATCACACCCGGCTGCCTTCCTTCAAACATCAGTCTGAGCATACAGAAGTTAATCATCAATTCGAGCATACGCGAAGTAAATCATCAAGGTCGGCTTAAACTTGAATTTTGGAAGCCGCATGGCCACCTTCAGGAATGGGGAAAGGAAGAGGACGGTCGCGAAGGGAAGTGGGGGAACTCAGAGAAGCCGGCAAAATAAGAGAGATCACTGGGGGCGGGAGGAGGACAACTGGTGGAAGGGGGAGTGAAAGGACGAGGAAACGGGGGACCTGAGCAAGGAACCTTGGCAGAGGGACCCAAACGCTGGAGGCTGACTATGGGTCGTTTAACAGAAGAGCGAGGAATGGAGGAGGGACCAGAAGAGGGAGCGGTTATATATATATATATATATATATATATATATATCAAAGCGCTATTGACTTCTCCTTAGGGAAACGGAGCTTACAGATGAACAGAAGGACCAACACAACGGCAAACATTTTCATTTATTTTTTTGTAC
This sequence comes from Bathynomus jamesi, assembly GCA_023014485.1. Taxonomy (NCBI): domain Eukaryota; kingdom Metazoa; phylum Arthropoda; class Malacostraca; order Isopoda; family Cirolanidae; genus Bathynomus; species Bathynomus jamesi. The sequence continues at coordinate 44,726 of JAJOZX010010803.1, forward strand.
TTCAGACGTTTCGACAAATCTTTTGTTATCATCAGTGAATTAAGTCTTAAAACCTTAAAACAAAAGTGAAAAGTGAAAATTACATCAATACAATATTAAAACCATTAAAATTAAAACCTTAAAGCAAAATGAAAATTGCATCAATACAAAATTAAAATCATTTAAATTTCATCACTATAAAAATTAAAATTAAATTGAATTACCTCAATAGGTAAATACACAATGTTTACATCCACCTCCATACTTGGCAAAGCCTAAGAGAACACTGGATGGTCAGAGGATTAGAAAGGATATGTCTATGAGAATCGGTTGGTTAGTTAAAAGAGCTGTAATTTGTAGGATGAGTTATTATTGTTAATGGAGGGTTTGTTTCTATAGATGTACAAAGATTCTAAAATTCGGAGTTCTGTGAGGTTATTGGATCTAGTTAAAATTTCAAACTGAGTTTTATGAAGGGGATGGTTGTTTTCATTACTATGGTTTCTAATTGCGGATTGTGGAGGGCTACTGAGGGGACGGTTGGTACGGACTGACAAGCCCAAATGTTGAGAAAGGCGCACCTCCAGTTGGAGTTGAGTGCTGCCAATATACGCAGCCTTACAGCTGTCGCACGTGTATTTGTAAACAACATTGGGGCATACAGTTTTGGGGAATTCATCTTTGAACTTTAAAAAATTTGATAATTTAAGTGGGTTGACGAAGGCGAATCTAAAATTTATTTGGGGATAACTAGACTTGAGCAGTTTGGACAATTCCCCTCGAATACGCAATGATAAATAACCATAAAAAGGTAATTTAATATATCTGGTTTCTTTTTGTACTGTAGTTATGGGGAGTTTAGTATTAAAAGTGTTATTTAAAAATTTCTTTAATTGGTTATCGAATAGATTAGAAGGGTAGTAATTGTTAAAGTACTGTTTTAAAAATTTTAATTCTTCGTTTAACGAAAAGTAATCCGAACAAATACGGTAACTTCTTGTTAATAATGTTAGTATAGCACTGATCTTATATTTATAAAACACAACTTAAATAATTGGTTCCCAAGCCAGTAAAAGTTTGTTTTCGAAATAGTGAAGTTTGGAACTTATTATGAGCCCGTTTAACTAAAACATCCAGGAAAGGTAAACTATTATTTGTTTCGTTTTCACATGTGTACTTAATATTACTATGTTGTTTATTAAGATAATCAAGAAAAAGTTTTACGTGTGAAGGATGGTTAAATATTAAGAAAGTGTCATCCACGTATCTTCTGTAATATATGGGTTTAAAACTACTAGGACAACTTTTCAACCAAATTTCTTCGTAATAGCAAAGAAATGCATTTGCTAGTGTTGGGCTTAACGGGGAACCCATAGCTACCCCATCAATTTGGCTGTAAAGGTTGCTATTAAATAAGAAAAGATTATCAAAACACACTATTTCGAGAAGGTTTTTAAATTGAGTCTGAGTGAGGCCATTAATAAGAGTATTATCAGAAGTGAATAACTTATTTAGTATGATATTTAATGTTTCTTTTAACGGGACATTAGTAAACAATGACGAGACATCAAAACTGGCCATAGTAAGAGAATCGGCATGATTGATCTCTTTTATCTCTTTAGCAAAATCAAACGAGTTGTTAATAGAATAATCATTAAAGGTGAGTTTTGAAAGCAAGGGAACGAAGAATTTGGCTAAATTATAATTGAATGTACCACAGGCCGAAAGTCGAGAGATTTTCGGGAATAAGATGTACGAGCAGTCTTAGAACGAGGAAGACGCAAATTTTCCGGAGCCAGAGGGGGAACAACCCCTTCAAGACGCGGTCTTCCAGTGGTAGAGGACTCGAGGGCCTGGTCGTCCACCACCCGAGTGCTAGAAGAAGAGTTAAGTTTATCCACAAAACTAAATAGTAAAGAAAACAGACCCAGGGGACGCGAGAAACTGCCTACCTGTGAGAAAGGGAGGCCGAGCACAAACCGCAAGGGGTGGGGTACCTCGTCCCCAGGGGACACACCATCGGTTTAAAAATGGGGCCCCGTGATGCGAAAGTTTGCCTCCAACGGTACAAAGATCCCAGCCCCCCCCCCCATCCCACCCACCCCAGACACCCAACACGGTGACGCCCTAAAGGCGCCACCTCCAGAGGATAGCTCTAGAGACCCGTACTGGGAGCCAAGGACCTTGGTGGCTCTTAGCCCAGTCTCCCTAGTAGCCTGTCCGGCATGGGTGACCCTTCCGGGGGCTAAGCCCCCGCCGATGTAGCCCATTGGGTCAGAACACGGGAGCCCGCCCACCACGAGAAGGCGGCCACCGCCCGGGGGCTGTACAGTGAGACTAGAATTTTCATCAAGATGTGTGAAATGCTTTCACTGAACAAGTAGCCTCAGGTGATGACAGTATTTTCTTCAAACTTTGATGCTTGATGAAAAACTTTTCGGAGAACTGATTCCTTGAAAATAATTTAATCGAAGTCGATAGCGTCAGCTATTGGAGGAAATTTAAATTAAATACCAATTCAGTTTATTTTTAAAAATGGAGTGTAATTATATGCATATCAATTTTGTTAATCAGGAACAACATACTAACAGCAACTTAAGTGTCAAGGTTAAGTACATTAGAAATAAATTTACCTTACTTCGGTGAGATTTGAATTTTACGGTCGCCACGTTACTCACTCGGCCATGAGACAATAAGATATACTGAGATATATTTGTACGAATACCACTCAATATATTTTGCCCCACCTTTTTTTTTTCTTTCCAAGTTCCCTTGTAAGTTCCAGAAATTTTGTACACAAGTAGTTTCATACCTTTTTTACAAGTTTTTATTTTTCCACAGTCCCCACCCTTTTCTACGGCTTTCCTCCACCTCGAAACAAGGGCCTTTATACCTTGCTGGTAAAAGTCCGCTGGGTTCCGCTGGAGCCACCTCTTAACCTCCTCAACAACCTCATCATCGCTCTGAAACTTTTTCCACGAATAGCATCCTTCATTGGCCTAAACAAATGGAAGTCTGAAAGTGCCAGATCAGAAGCACCCCTTTCATGTCCCAGAAGATGGTGGCCATAACCTTCCTGCAGAGGGAGCCATTTTTAACTTTTTCTTGTGTGGGGAGTCTGCGTGATGCCACTCCATGCATTAACGTTTTGTTTCAGGTTCAAAATGGTGTACCCAAGTCTCATCCCCAGTCACAATTCGTGAAAGGAAGTCATCCCCTTCTGTCTCGTATCGAACCAACGACTCAGAAGCAATTTCTTTTCTTTGGGCTTTGTGATCTTTAGTCAGTTCGCGAGGAACAAACTGTGAACACACTTTTGAGTATCCCAGTTGCTGAGTTATCGTATTCACACTTCTTTCACTAATTCCTAGCTCCAGTGATAGCTCCTTTTATGTGACGCGCCGATTTGATCGAATGATGCTGTTAGCACGTTGCACAGTGTAAGATGTCACAGCCGATGCCGGGCGACTGCTGCGTGGCTCATCATCAAGCCTGGCTCTCCCTCTTTCCGATGATCTCACACGTTTAGACCAGCGTCCGTGCTTCGATCAACAACAGCATCTCTCTAAACGTTTTGTCGACGTTTGTGAATACTTCCAACTGTTTCCTTCTCTGCGGTTAAGAACTTGATAACAGCTCCCTGTTTACGACGCACATCACTGTCAGACGCCATTTTCGAAACTGTGTTAACTATCAGTTTTATACAAGGGCGTTTAAAAGCGGTTTTATACAAGGAGGGGAGGTTCAAACTGGAAAAATCCGCTTATGTGAAGCGCAGAAAGTTCAAACTTACGGCCCAAAAGACATTTCAGCCCCATGGCCTACTATTTAGCTAAGAAAAAGGGTGGGGCAAAACATATTGAGTGCCGCTAGTATATGTACTCTTCCGCATTTGTTTCAGTATGTATATTTTAATATATATATAAAGGGTGATCCAGAGAAATGGGACCCAAAAGAAACCCCTGTAACTCTTAAAGTATAAGTCCTTTTATAAAATCATACGCATCATTCGAAAGAGGATAGTTACAAGTTTGTACAGGATTATATAGGTTTTGACAATACAAGACAAGATAAGATACAAAACAGAATAAAAGTGTTAGTTAAAACTAACCCTTCAAGATGACTGCATGGACTGTGGAACAGCTGCGTTTCATAACTGAGCAATATTATGAGCATGGAAGAAGTGTAGTTTCAGCTCAAAGATCTTTCAAGACAAATTTTCAGATGTCAAAATCACCTTCTAAGAAAGTAATCCGTCGGTGTGTCAGAAATGTTTCCCTAACTGGCAGCATTGGAAAAAGAAAACCAACTGGAAGAGTGCGCACAGCAGGGATAGACGAGATCATTAACAGAACTCATGAAATTGTACAGGATAATCCTAACATAAGCATCAGACGTGCTTCTCAGCTGTTAGGAGTTGGATATGGAACAACACACCGTATATTCAAGCAAAATTTAATGCTCTTTCCATATAAAATTCAAACAGTGCAACAACTAAACGATGGAGATTTCGCACGAAGACGACAATTCTGTCAATGGATCCAACAGAAGGTAAATGACACCACCAATTTTCTAGCGACTTTGATTATGTCAGACGAAGCCCATTTTCACTTGAATGGAACTGTAAACAAACAAAATTGTCGTTTCTGGGCAACAGAAAATCCATTGAAAATTACCGAAGTCCCGTTGCATAGTCAGCGTGTAACTGTTTGGTGTGGTCTTACTGCATCTCAGATCATAGGGCCGTACTTTTTCGAGGATTCCACCGGAAACACGGGCACTGTAAATGGTGATCGCTACGAAAAAATGTTGACCGATTTCCTTATTCCTAAATTAAGAGATCTTTGTCTAGAAAACCACTGGTTCCAACAAGACGGAGCTACCTGCCATACCACGAGGAACTGCATGGCAGTTTTGCGTCAAACGTTTCCAGGCGAGTTAATCTCAAGATTTGGAGACGTTGAATGGCCCGCAAGGTCTCCGGATTTTTCTCCCTTAGATTATTATCTCTGGGGATATTTAAAGAGTAGGGTCTACAGAAATGACCCAACGACCTTGCAAGAATTGAAGGCCGCCATCACAAATGAGATACAGGCCATACCACCGCACACTCTTGCAAAAGTGATGCAGAACTTACAAGCGAGAACACTGGAATGCTTGGCAACTAATGGAGCACATTTGAAAGGAGTCATTTTAAAAAAATAAATATTTCATAATAAACTTGTAACTCTACTCTTTCGAATGATATATAGTTTTCATGAAAGGAATTAAATATTAAGAATATTTGGCTTTTTTTTATGGGTCCCATTTATCTGGATCACCCAGTATATATATGTATATATATATATGAAAATTATTTCACGAAAGTAACACGTGAAAAATATTTATGATGAATAAAACCACGAAGGAAAGGAAACACAAAACGGTGCTCAAGCGCTTTCGTCTAATGACATCCTCAGGAACACTGAAATACATAAAAGGTTACGGCCTATATATAGGTTACAGAAAGAGAAAAAAAAATATAAATAAATAACATACATACACACAAACATATATACATACATACATATCTACACACATACACATATATATATATATATATATATATATATATATATATATATATATATATGCAATAAACGGAGAAGTAAAAATAAAACTTAAAAATTAAGGATTAGAGGATTAACAAAGAGGCATATCGATTTTTAGCACAAGATCAAATGAGTTATAAAAATAATACAAATTTATACTGGAGATACGCCCGGGTTTAACACTTTGCCTTTTTAGAGTCAAGTTTCGATATATATAAAAATAAATTGAAGATTAAAAGTTAATAAAGTAGCTTACAAGTTTACCAAAGATTAAGTGTCCTACCCTTTTTATCTAGGTTTGTTTTGAAGGAATTCAAAACAACAGGATCGAGTTGAAAAAGACTTTCAATAACGAGTATTATCAACAAGTGTTTGGGATGGCCCTGGGCAACCCCTTATCGCCCCTCCTCTCCAATATTTATATGGAGTTTTTCGAAATTACTTACATTCCGAGAATCCTGGGGGTTGGCATCCCTTGGGTGCGGTACGTCGACGATATTTTGTGTATCTGGCCCATGAATCGTGACCTGGATAACTTCCTCCTTCAGTTAAATGATCAAGTCCCCTCCATTAAGTTTACTTTAGAAGTGGAACAAGACAAGTCAATCCCATTTTTGGATGTGCGTGTACATAGGGAAAGCCCAGGTTTTAAGTTTAGTATCTATCGGAAAACAACAAACTTGTCCTACGTACACTTTTACTCGGGACATGACACCCCCACTAAGAAGGCCATTTTTTCATCAATGTTTCTCCGCGCCCTTAGGATCGCCAGTCCGGAATACATCGATGCCGAATTGGAAAAAATCAACGGTATTGGAAGTGATCTGTGTTACCCATCTGCGTTTATGGAATCTTGTCTCAACAAGGCAAAACGAACTTTCTATCGTGTCAATAATAACACTCGTACTTTGTCAAAAATATTTTAGTACTTCCATTTTTCCCGGGCTTTTTAGGCATTGCTAATGTACTTAAACTTTTGGATATTAATGTAGTATTTTCATATAACAATATTGTGAAAAATATCATAGTAAAAAATAGCCTTACCAATAATTCAGGCATTATCTATAACATTGGGTGTAAACAATGTGATTCCTTTTACATAGGTCAGACGGGAAAGGATTTGCACACACGTATAAAACAGCATCAATATTCCGTCAGAACAGGACAGTTGTCCAGTGCTCTTTTTGTCCATTTGTCAGAGTTATCCCACTGTATTGATTGGAATAATGCTTCAGTTTTATTTCATTCGAGCAACATTGTCAATAGAAATATTCTTGAGTCTGCCATTATTCAACTTTCAAATAACTTCAACATAAGCAAAGGTCTTTTTCAACTCGATCCTGTTGTTTTGAATTCCTTCAAAACAAATCTAGATAAAAAGGGTAGGACACTTAATCTTTGGTAAACTTGTAAGCTACTTTATTAACTTTTAATCTTCAATTTATTTTTATATATATCGAAACTTGACTCTAAAAAGGCAAAGTGTTAAACCCGGGCGTATCTCCAGTATAAATTTGTATTATTTTTATAACTCATTTGATCTTGTGCTAAAAATCGATATGCCTCTTTGTTAATCCTCTAATCCTTAATTTTTAAGTTTTATTTTTACTTCTCCGTTTATTGCATATATATATATATATATATATGTGTATGTGTGTAGATATGTATGTATATATATATATATATGTATATATGTTTGTGTGTATGTGTTATTTATTTATATATTTTTTTCTCTTTCTGTAACCTATATATAGGCCGTAACCTTTTATGTATTTCAGTGTTCCTGAGGATGTCATTAGACGAAAGCGCTTGAGCACCGTTTTGTGTTTCCTTTCCTTCGTGGTTATATATATATATATATATATATATACATACAGGGTGTCCGAGAATTATCTGTACAATTTTTGGCTGTTATTAAAAGTCAACCATGAAGTGTAGAAATTCCAGTGTTGTCCCATTTTACAGAAAATCTCATCAAGTTTTTTCTGATACCAAGTTTTGACAAGTTTTTTAGAAATTCCAGTGTGTCCGAACATTATCTGTACAATTTCATCTTTTAATAAAATTCTTGATAACACACGTAAAATTCTTAAACAAGATTATTTAGAATCTGTATTTTCAAAAGTTTCTTTTATTAAAGTAACGTTGTTACAAACATTCGATATGTGCACCATTAGTGATTCGCAAAACATCCAATCGATACTCCAAATGTTGCCATGTACGCTGCAGCATATCCACATCAATTCGCTCAATAGCAGCTGTGATTCTTGCTTTTAAATCATCAATGTCTGTCACCCGCGTACATTTCTAAAAAACTTGTCAAAACGTGGTATCAGAAAAAACTTAATGAGATTCTCTGTAAGGTGGAATAAAACTGGAATTTCTACACTTCATGGTTGACTTTTAATAACAGCCAAAAATTGTACAGATAATTCTCGGACACCCGGTATATACAGTAGACGCCGGATTTAGTGTCTCGCCGCTTATAGTGTCTCAAAACTAGGAAACAGTTACTTTTACATGGTAATTGCTATGGATAGAGTGTCTCTGATTACGCTTATAGTCTCTCTTTTCAGCTAGTATAGTCTACTTGGCAGCTCTAGTTTACACTTGTATTTGTGATGCCGTGCTGTTTACAGGCTTACTAGATAGCCATGGAAGGAAAATGTTTTGTTTTAATGTAAAATGAACATAGTTTTGATGTTTCAGTTCAATTGTAAAAACAATTTTAATGAGAAATTGCATAATAAAGGTGTTCATGTTGTAAATATATTGATATACAGTACATATTCACTATTTTTAACTTTGCAACCCTCGAGAGACCAAATTGTGGATATAGTGTCTCATCGGATAGTGTGTCCTTTTGGCTTGGCACCGAGTGGGACACTATAAACGGCGTCTACTATATATATATATATATAGTATATATATATATATATATATATATATATATATATATATATATATATATATATATATATATATAAGCACACCGGACAAAAATTTAGTCACCCCTCTCAGAATGTACCTAATAACGTGTGACGGCGCTTCTGGCCTTGATAACCGCACGAATCCGGCGAGGCAGAGACTCTACGAGGTTGTGGCATGTACTGAACATCGATTTGCTGCCACTCGTTCATCAGCCGGTCCCGAAGTTCCGCCAGAGTCCTGCGCTTCACTTTCTGTTTCCAGCCTGAACAACACCTTCGACGCATTCAGGATTAAAGGCTTCATTGGACCTGCGATGTACTCGTCGCCTCCCATCATTGGAGAACAAACAAAAACGGGACTCATCGGACCAAATTACACGTTTCCAATCTGCCGCAGTCCAGTTTTTGTGCCTCTGAGCCCATTTATAACGTGCCAATTTGTGACTTGCTGTTAACAGCGGCCTCTTCCGTGGTACCCTGCTCCAGATGTCCATCGCATGCAGTTCTCGTCGCAATGTCTGTTCGGAAATTGGTCGCTGGAGAACCTCATTGGTTTCTTGGAGCAATTGTTCTCTGGTTTGAAAACGATTTGCAGTTACTAGACGAGAAACATGGCGGCGGCCCCTATTGTCGAGAATTGTTTTCCGGCCACAGTTACGCCGTCGATTGTCAGTTGATTGCGAACTACACCACTCTTTGTAAACTCGCTGGACAGTACGCGTTGACACACCAACAAATTGGGCTACTTCAGACATTTTGTGTCCGTGGGCTCTGCCAAACACGATGGCTCCTTTTTCCAACTGAGTAACGTCTGCCTCACGACCCATTTTGCAGACTATATCCAACACACACTGTTCTTCACCACCTCACGAAACAGATCTGATCCTGTGTGCTACGTCACCGCTACTTGTCACTTACCAATGCTACATCAGCGCCCTCTGTGTGACCTTGAACTTCCTACTATCGGTGCTATTAGGGGTGACTAATTTTTTGTCCGGTGTGCTTATATATATATATATATATACACAGGGCGTCCCAAAAAAATGTATACACACTTTAACAGCTGATAGCTCAATTGATGTTTCTTTCTTTCCAAGTTAAACCCATTAGAATTAATAATGGCAGTCAGACTAAGCTTTGAACAAAGGAAATTCATTCTAAAATGCTACTGGAAGTGTGAAAACGCAGTTGAAGTGCAAAGACAGTTTAGGAGGGAGTTTCAAACAGATCCACCAACGCGACTTACCATCACTCGAATTAGAGATAAGTTTGAAGCCGATGGAACTGTTCAGAATGTCCACAAGAAGCGTTCCGGAAGACCACGGACATCGACAAGCCCCACAAAGCAAGAAAGAGTACTGGAAACGTATCACCAAAGTCCAAGAAAATCTGTGCGGCAAGCGAGTCGTGAGGTAGGAATTTCAGAATCGTCTGTCCAACGCATTTTGAAGCGCTGTCAATGGAAAAGTTACATTCCAAGATTAGTCCATGCTATTAATGAAGATGATCCGGACCGAAGAGTGGAGTATTGCGAGTGGTACTTGGCACGATGTGGATGTGGATTGGACGAAGGGGTTTCGTAGAATACCCTCCGCGTTCACCAGACCTCACACCACTAGACTTTTTTTATGGGGATAAAAGACAAAGTCTACGCTATAAAATCTGCAACAGTCGCTGAATTGAGAGCAGCCACTGAACGAGAATGCACACAAATACCAAACGAAGTGTTTCGTGATGTTTGCGATTCCATTGCTTCGCGTTATCAGCAGTGCCTGGACCAGAACGGACGTCAGTTTGAAAACAGGCGTTGACAAAACAATTAAATAATGTCTGTAGATTCTATTACATTTTGAAAATGAAATGTATTTTAATAAACACTGCCTTTATAATTATTTAAAGTGTGTATACATTTTTTTGGGACGCCCTGTATATTGTGTTTTTCATTTTTTTTATAATAAAAGTTAAAGTTAACGTCATTAAGATGAAGTCCATCTCCGAGGAACAAGTCCCTCCTGCCGTAGAAACTGTCCCAAAAATTCGCAAAATGCACTCCTTCCTGTTGGCAAAGAGACTTTAAGTTATTGTTGATATAGATCGCCTTGCTGTAGAAATCGCTACGTTAGATAATTCGAGGAAGTATACCTGTTAAAACAATCTTAATAGTTTTTTCCTTTAGTCGCTCTAGTAAGTCCCTGCACCTAGGCAGCAGCTCTTCCGATCTAGAATTTAAAACGTTATTAGTACCGACATGAATAACATACGTTGTGTCCTCGGCGGCACCGTCTGTAAAATTATCAACACTATTAGTTATATCCTCCACCCTTGCACCAGGGTAGCATTAATGGCGCCTACGACGAGGGTTTCTCCCACAGAATTCCTCGAGCTGCCCTCGAACAATGGAATCGCCAACGAGTCGTATTTCCGTTTCATCAGCATCTTCGAAACCTAAAACAGAAAACTTATTGTTTGTTATTACTGGTAGACAAGTCTTGGTTTTCTCAATGGTTCTCCATTACGCACTTGAACGAAGGGTTGGGAACGAGGGGAAGAGAGAGGGCTATTAGTACTATTTATATTATTAGTAGACACTGAGGCAGGAGGGGTCGTAACTGAAGTCTCAAGGGATTCTAATTTTGCCGTCAGGAGCGTCATCCTTTCTTCAAGCCTCACTCTGGCCTCCTTCACGTTCTAACTCGTTCCTCAGCACTTCCATGTTTGAGCACCACCTGCAAACTAACTGTTCATTATTATTAGCCATAGTAAACAAGTAGGCGGCAAATTTCCTTTCACAGCAACTGCAAGCACTTGATGGGGGTGCCATGCTATTAATTAAAAACAAAAAAAACTAGCGTTCGAAAATTAATAGATTACAACGTAGGTCTACTGCGTGCTTATTGTACCGTCACCTGCGCAAGCCCGCAAAAATGTTCTTGAAACGATGAAACAGGTTCTTGTAACACAAATTTATACTAAATGAAATATACTTAATTAAGCTACCGACGAAGGATCTGTAAAAGAAAAAGTATTAATAAAACTTATCTGTCCACTGTTCGACCAACTTTTTTCTTTCCTTTTTTTCCTTTTTCCCACGATGGGTGACCACATCCTACTTGAAGATTCCCGTAGCAAGGCAAAATGGACCTTATGAAACCTCGTTCTCTAATAGATTTGAAAACAAACAAGGCAAGCCACGTGCACTAGCCTTGGTTTTATCAATGATATAGTAATGAATAAAGTCAATAAATGAAATATATTCGTTAATGAATGATTAGTTACACGAGGTAATTTAGTTAAGAATGCACCAAACACTATTTTTTAAAGAAACTTCGACGAAAACCACTTATTCAATTGATAACACTGGACACTCGAGAAAAAAAGTCTGTTCACAAGGAAAGACTGATCACTTTTGTCTGAACAGAAATGCATTGTACGTTATCTTTACGATCTTTGTTTAGTTACGAAATCGACCGTTGTAGAATACTCAAAGCAGTTTCCGCCGAGATTGCTGAGCAGCGAAGGAGTCAATAAGATCTGTATAGCTAAGAGCTCTCGTGAGTTCCGATTCAATACTAAGGATAGCTAAAGAGTTGAGACAATTTTCTGACATCACTGACCGTAGGTAGTTCTTTAGTCATCGCAGTACAGAAAAAGATCTTCCGGCAGAACAGTTGAAAGCCGGTGTACATAGGAAGATCCTGAGCGCAATATCAACATATGGGTAAACTCCTTTTAATTCTTTTGCTTGAATCATCTCACTCATCTCAAGAATGCTCGTAGAAGTTTTCTCCAAATTCAGAAGAAACCCACGGAAATGAAGACACTCATTAACAAATGCTTCCGCCAAGTCATCCTTGTTAAATTCCCAAAGCTTAATAGCATTGGCAGTTATATCTGTCGGATTCAAGGTGGTGACTTTTGTAAAAAATGCAAACCGTGCATGGAGGTTTTCATACACATCTTTGCGACGGCTCAATTCCGACAATAATTATTAATTATAACATTGTTTGTTTCTGGAATAGTATTTACTATGACGCATAAATACAAAGTATAAAATATATATTTATTAAAACAAATTTTTTGTTACTCTGGAGGCCAAAATGCAACTATTGAACCAAGTATGGCTTCAAAGGGATCTTGACCATGTAGTCTGAATCGCCACAGGTATTCACACAAATACGAATCTAGCATTTGGCGGTGTGTGTGCCGTGTTACCTTTTGTTTTGCTCCTTTACGGAGCGCCACATCCTTTCCACATTTTGGGTATGTGCCCCAGTAGTTGGGTCCACAAAGTTAATACTGTGGTTTACCGTATTATGCAAATAATACATGTGTAGTTGGCTATATCCTCGCCATTCGTCCGATACAACTGTCGTACCGGGCAGTATAGCTTCTTGTATTATCGGTAATAAAGTGGCAGCAGAGCGATCAGGTACAGCATACATAAAAGTCTCCAGTTTCCCTACAAATGCCTCCGAAAACCCATTGCTGCGGAAGTACACGACCAACGTTGTACTTTCGACGAGTAAAAAGACTCTCGTCTATTTCCACTGTTGTGTTGGGACCACCTATTGGAGCTTGGTTTCTCAAGAGTTCTGCTGCGCAAACTTCTCTCATGTAGTTATTCCAGTCAATCGTTGCACTCTTTTCTATTTCTAACTCGCTCGCAGAACGTGATCGACGTCATTTTATGTGCCCAACAGTACATGAACAGGACAATTTTTTGCAACGGTAGCCTTGATCCCTGAAGCCAATTGTCCGTCCGTAAACCTTTTTCTTGGCGACAACCTCTAATCCTGCACCGCCATCTATGCTGCACCCCGACTGATAATACCATTTCATGCCCATTTCCACATAACCGCTTTTGGTGGACGATACCCTTTTCTTGCAGGAATGTGACGCTTGATTTGTCATTGTGGCAAATAGCATGAAGTCGCAATAAATTCATTCTGGCTGAAAAAGCAATAATTAAATTGTGCTAAGGATTGGTTTGAATGCCCAGTTTAACTAGGCATTCAATCCAATAGATCAACTGTACGCCCTTGATAATTGGTTAGGTTAAGTCGTGATATTTTCGTCAGTTTTAACGAAAATATTCTGTCAAAATTGGTGTGGCGGGGGGGGGGGGGGGGGGGGGGGGCGATAACCTACAAGTACCCGTATTTTCTTTTTACGCTAATTAATGAAGAGCATGACCATGGGTCCAAATTCTCACTCAAAAAGTAAATAAAAACGAAGCGAATTAATCTATACAGTATTTTTCCCCGAGTGTTTCTTGGTGAAGAAAATTAGCTACCTATCGAAATTCCTACAAATATATCTGTGAAAAATGCTCTGTATGAATTGGTCCACAATTAACCCACCCCTTATATCTCCAGTCTAACTATAGAGTAGATTAAGTCTAGCCCTGTAGGGGTCAGCCTAGAGATTCCGGAAATGGTCCAGAGCGGGCAGATAAATTGAGGTCCACAGTAGGATTCCTCACCAAACTAGGTTAGGGCAATCTACCTTCACCTTTGTTAAGCTATGAGTTGATACTAGGTCTTAGGCCACAATGTAGGCCTAATTTGTCTGACCGAGCTTAATTTAACGAGTTTACTTTAGACTGGGTTAAAACACAATTAGTCACTTACTGCTAGTTATTAGAGAGTCCCTTTTCCTGTCTTGTTTAATTGTTAAGAGCGTACTTGCTGGTGGGGATCGTTTTTCGTTGTCTGTTCTCCCTCCTCTCGTTCCGTCTTGTCGCCCCGTTCCTCGTTTTCGTTCTCCCTTGTCTTCCTTTTTTCGGGGCTTTTTCCACCAGCGTGGTCTTGGTTTTTTTTCGGTTGGTTGATCGGTAATGTATATCTATTACCGAGCACGCTCTTGTCACACAGTATGTAAATACTAGTGTGGAGAATAACTCTGGTGAGCAACCAATTGGTTTCATCCACCCAGTTATTGACATAAAAGGAATTTAATAATTGTTAGATTAACTACCTACCTACTCAGTGAACCATTTTCGTTACCTCCCAACTACCCACACATCAGTTTTCCATATACTGGGGGCCCCGGGAGATAAAAATTTTGGTGTTAGTGTCACCAATTTTTATGTCTGAGTGTAGACTAGCTAACTATTTGACTGTAAATGCCTGTTAATCTGATTAGCGGTGCCTATCCTCACCTTCTCATGGAGAAGATGTAGCATTTAATTAGAAGAGAAAATATACATCCATAGGATGAAACTGTCTATGGTCTTTACCATAAGAAAAGAAAAAGTGAAAGTTAGAAGATAAAATTACAATTCCCCAGCATCTATTTTTTGTTGTAAAACTAGTCGCGCCTTTAATGCTGTTTGTCGCTGAGGTCTTGTGTCTGTCAATGTTGTAGTAGGATGCGTTACCACTCCTACTGTCAAAGGAATAGTTACTGGAAGTTCAGTGTCTCCAGTTGTTACTGTCGGTGGAGAAGGTTCTCCAAAATCCATTGTTTTGGGTCCAGACTCTAAGGGGTACAAAAGAAAAATGTCTCTTGTTGTGTCACCCGTTGAAGTCCTTAATTTGACCACTCTTGTTACCCCGTCTGCCCCTGGTCTGAGTTCTAAAACTCTAGCCAGAGGCCAGTATTGTCTTGGAGTACTGTCATGTATGAGAACAAGGTCCCCTACCTTAATTGTGTCAGACCAATCCTTCTTAGTCATTTGTTTATGTCTCTCCCTTAGACCCATCAAGTACTCAGTTTTCCACTGTTTAATGAAATGAGCTTTAACTCTAGTTAAATGTTGTAACTTAGTCTGGAGCTCATCATGTCGTTGAGTCCAGTTTGGGTCTTCTGAAGAGTCTATATTGTAGTCCGGCAGGAGACTAACTTGTTCTCCCCGAATCAAATGATTTGGAGTTAATGGTTCCGGGTCATTAATGTTGTCACTCACATAAGTGAGTGGTCTATTGTTGATGATGTTCTCAATCTCAGCCAGGAGAGTGAGCAACTCAAATAAGTGTATCTGTTTTTTACCAATTGCTTTCTTCAAGCAATTCTTTACTGTTTGTATATTCCTCTCCCAGATAGAACCATACCAAGGAGAGGCAACTGGAATATACTTCCACTTTATGTTTGAATTTTGTATATATAATTGTGTGAGTTCGTTGCTTAACAAGTCGTTGATGACTTGTTCACCAGCCTTGAAATATGTAGCATTGTCAGTCCAAACTGTCTTGGGTACTGAATGTCGTGCACAGAATCTCTTAAAGACAGCAACAAAAGATTCTGCTGTAAGGTCCTCCACAACATCCAGGTAAACAGCTCGTGAGCCAGCACATGTAAACAGTACAATGTACATTTTTTGTCAGTGTCAACCACCCCTACAGTCAATGCTCCTGTATAGTCAATGCCTACAGTCTCAAAGGGTCTGTTGAGAGTAACTCTCTCCTCTGGCAAAGCAGGAGGATTTGGTTTCCTATAGGGCCTAGCATGAATACGCCTACATGTGACACACTCACTCAGGACTGTTTTAACAGTGATCCTTCCCTTGGGTATCCAATAAGTTTTTCTTAATGTAGTTAGTGTCTGTGGTACCCCCATATGATATACATCATTGTGTGTTTTTCTGATGATTAATGTTGTCAAATAGCTAAATCTAGGTAAAAGGATTGGATGTTTGCTTTTGTATGACAGTTTTGATTTGTCTAATCTCCCTTTACACCTTAGAAGGCCTTCCTCATCTCTGAACAAATTTAGATCCACAACTACTGATGGTACAGGTTCTTTTGTTTGTTTCCCATTAGTCAAGAATTCTAACTCTTTATTGTACTCCTTTTGTTGTGCATGCCCTATCCAGTACTTGGTTGCAACTTCTGTATAATCATGATTGTTTTTATTTAGCTGTTTGTTTATTGTAGTTAAACAGTTGTGAGCAAACCTCAAACAGTAGGCTGTGACCCTGACAAGTTTGCTGAAATCAGAATACTGTTCATAGTGATTGGTTCAACCTTTTCATTTGAAAAGATTAAATTTAATGTCAAGTTAACTTGTTCCACAGGCCATTGGTCTGTATTACAGAGCCACTTAGGTCCCATGAACCAAGTTTTGTTTGACTTCAACAACTTGTAGGATAAACCTCTGGTCAGAAAGTCTGCTGGATTTTGTTTAGTTGGAACATAGTGAAAGTTTACTTGTAGGCTTTCATTAGCTTCAGCTATTTCTTTTAGCCTATTTCTTACAAAGATATTCTTACTATTAATGCTATCATTCCGTATCCAGGCAAGACAAATCTGACTGTCAAGCCAGATGTGGATATCAGTTATGTTCACATCATGGTAAGCATCCTTAAGCAATGAAATGGTTTTAATGGCTAATGCAGCAGCCAATAGTTCCAATTGAGGTATGGTTCGGGTAGGTTTGAGAGGTGCAACTTTCCCTTTTGCATAAATTAGGTGACTTTCTGTAGGACTTACAAGATACGCACAGCACCCATAAGCTTGTGTGCTTGCATCAGCAAACACATGAAGTCTCTGGGGCTTATCCCTAAACCCACAGCACCTTCGAATTTTAATGTTCTGCACTTTTGTTAAATCAGCAGCTAACTTCTTCCAAGATTTTTGATCTTCATTTGTTATTGGATCATCCCACCCAACATTTGTCCTCCAAACTTCTTGGAGGAGAATCTTTGATTTATTGTTGAAGGCAGGAATAGACCCATGGGATCAAAAATTTTGGAAGCCTCTGATAATATTTGTCTTTTAGTATTTGCTTCCTCATCAAGTTTAAAACCTTTAGTACAGATTGAATCATGACTGTTAGAAGTTACATCCAAATACCAGTTCATACCTAAAGTTTTAACTCTGTCTGATGGCTCAGTAAGACCATTATTATCCTTTAAAATCTTTTTGTTTAAATCCTCATCATTTGAAATCCACTCTCTAAGTTCAAAGTTACCTTGTTGCATAATGTTTTGAGAGTGTTCATAGACTTCAGATAATTCAGACCTTGTTGTTGTTGAGCTTATTAGATTGTCTACGTAAAAATGTTCCTTGAGGAAGTTCAATGTTAAAGAGTTATTAAACTGGTTCAAATGATGTCTAATTGTCAATGCTAACAGGCTAGGTGAGCAATTGGCTCCAAACAACACAACATTAAATCTATAGGTTATGAACCCTTTATTCAAATCAAATGGATCCTTGAACCATAAGAACCTAAGTTGGTTCTTATCATATTCATTTTTAAGATTTATTCTCAAAAATGCCTTTGAAATGTCACTTTGTACGGCATATTTATCTAACCTGAACCTCAGTAAGATCTTCACAAGGTCAGAAATGAGATTAGGACCCTCAATCAGGCAATCATTCAAACTGTGTTTATCACTGTCTTTGAGGCTACGGTTATATTAAAGTTCTGTAATATAGGTGTTCATGTATTACAGTTGGTCACATTTGATTCTACAGTATCAAGTTTTGTCTGTTTGGCTGTAGCTAGTTGGTCTCTGGGAACAGTCTTTGGTTTATCCATAGTCTGGGTCTTATTTTGTATTGTTTGGTCTCTGGCCAAGGGAGGCCATAAGACCCTTGTAATACTTTTCCCTATGGCCAAGGTAGGCCATAAGACCAAGGTTCAATTGTTGTTTGGCCCATGGCCAAGGTAGGCCATAAGACCCTTATTGTTTGGCCCATGGCCAAGGTAGGCCATAAGACCTTTATTGTTTGGCCCATGGCCAAGGTAGGCCATAAGACCTTTATTGTCCCTTGGCCAAGGTAGGCCATAAGACCTTTATTGTTTGGCCCATGGCCAAGGTAGGCCATAAGACCTTTATTGTTTGGCTCATGGCCACAGTAAGCCATAAGACCAAGGTTCAGTTGTTTGGCCCATGGCCAAGGTAGGCCATAAGACCCTTATTGTTTGGCCCATGGCCAAGGTAGGCCATAAGACCTTTATTGTTTGGCTCATGGCCACAGTAGGCCATAAGACCTTTATTGTTTGGCTCATGGCCAAGGTAGGCCATAAGACCAAGGTTCAGTTGTTTGGCCCATGGCCAAGGTAGGCCATAAGACCCTTATTGTTTGGCCCATGGCCAAGGTAGGCCATAAGACCTTTATTGTTTGGCTCATGGCCAAGGTAGGCCATAAGACCCTTATTGTTTGGCCCATGGCCAAGGTAGGCCATAAGACCTTTATTGTTTGGCTCATGGCCACAGTAGGCCATAAGACCAAGGTTCAGTGTTCGGGCTATGGCCACAGTAGGCCATAAGACCAAGGTTCAGTGTTTGGGCTATGGCCAAAGTAGGCCATAAGACCAACGTTCAGTGTTTGGGCTATGGCCAAAGTAGGCCATAAGACCCTTTTGAGTAACCCATGCAATCCTTGCTTATGTTCAGATAGGTTGAGTGTATTTGTGGCACATGTAAAGAGTACAGTGTATATATACATATATACAGTGGTGGGCACCGTTAACCAAAAAGTTAACTTCGTTAACCGCTAATCCGTTAACCAAAAAGTTAACTTCGTTAACCGTTAATCCGTTAATTCGTTAAACATGTAACGGAAGTTACCGATAAACCGTTAACGTTAACTTTTATTATAAAAAAAATGAAAAACAATATACAGGGCGTCCCAAAAAAATGTATACACACTTTAAATAATTATAAAGGCAGTGTTTATTAAAATACATTTCATTTTCAAAATGTAATAGAATCTACAGACATTATTTAATTGTTTTGTCAACGCCTGTTTTCAAACTGACGTCCGTTCTGGTCCAGGCACTGCTGATAACGCGAAGCAATGGAATCGCAAACATCACGAAACATTTCGTTTGGTATTTGTGTGCATTCTCGTTCAATGGCTGCTCTCAATTCAGCGACTGTTGCAGGTTTTAGAGCGTAGACTTTGTCTTTTAAGTATCCCCATAAAAAAAAGTCTAGTGGTGTGAGGTCTGGTGAACGCGGAGGGTATTCTACGAAACCCCTTCGTCCAATCCACATCCACATCGTGCCAAGTACCACTCGCAATACTCCACTCTTCGGTCCGGATCATCTTCATTAATAGCATGGACTAATCTTGGAATGTAACTTTTCCATTGACAGCGCTTCAAAATGCGTTGGACAGACGATTCTGAAATTCCTCCCTCACGACTCGCTTGCCGCACAGATTTTCTTGGACTTTGGTGATACGTTTCCAGTACTCTTTCTTGCTTTGTGGGGCTTGTCGATGTCCGTGGTCTTCCGGAACGCTTCTTGTGGACATTCTGAACAGTTCCATCGGCTTCAAACTTATCTCTAATTCGAGTGATGGTAAGTCGCGTTGGTGGATCTGTTTGAAACTCCCTCCTAAACTGTCTTTGCACTTCAACTGCGTTTTCACACTTCCAGTAGCATTTTAGAATGAATTTCCTTTGTTCAAAGCTTAGTCTGACTGCCATTATTAATTCTAATGGGTTTAACTTGGAAAGAAAGAAACATCAATTGAGCTATCAGCTGTTAAAGTGTGTATACATTTTTTGGGACGCCCTGTATATATAATTTAATTTTCCCTCTTCTTCTCGTTCTCCATTTTGTCCATGAGATGCATGTTGCCCTTCATGAAAATTAGCATATCAAAGTTTTCATCAGACAGGGATGATCTCTTGGCGCTCAGGATGTCCTTGCCCATAGAGAACAAACGCTCCACTGCAGCACTGGAGGGGATGGCTGTGTTGAACTTGATGAACAAGTCCACCAACACTTGCTCACCCAAGAAGGCAGCATCTGTCAGCAAGTCCTTGGAGTTGGTCTCCAGCCAGGTCTTGACCAAGTTCTGGGCCTTGCCCTTGAGTGACCTGTGGCTTCTGCTGCTCTCTTTTGTCTGGATGACAGCACTGAAGAAGTCATCCTCCTCCTCCTCCTCGTTGTTGCTGCCCACTTCGTTGGACTGCTGCTCCATGGCCTCCTCGACTGTACCCTCCATGCTTTTCCTCACCCTGGCGACCTTGGTGTTGTCATACTTGTCCAACCAGATGAGGCGAAACCTGGGATGGAAGGCAGCAGCCAGCTGGCATTCGTCATCCTCCAGGAGGGGCCCAAACCTTTTGTCGATGCCTGCCAAAAGTGCGTCGACCAAGGCGGATTAATTGCGCACCTGCTCAGCACTGAAAATAATATAAACTTTTAAATGTTTATTTATGAATTTTTTGGGTTAACGGACTTGAGTTAACGGAAGTTAAATGTAACGGAAGTTAATTAGTCCGATAATGATTTTCAAAGTTAACTTAAAAGTTAAATCGTTAACGAAAAAGTTAACTTCGTTAATTAACGATTAACGGATTAACGGTTTGTGCCCAGCTTTGCATATATATACACACAGATTGCAAGGAATGCA
Organism: Bathynomus jamesi; assembly: GCA_023014485.1. Lineage (NCBI taxonomy): Eukaryota > Metazoa > Arthropoda > Malacostraca > Isopoda > Cirolanidae > Bathynomus > Bathynomus jamesi. The sequence goes on from JAJOZX010010803.1 coordinate 65,543, forward strand.
TGTGCCTGTTGAAAAAATCTGTTGAGTGATTCTTCCTTAAAAGAAGAATTGGATGCTTGGAGTTGTATGCATTTTAAATGCTTGTTCACTAATGTTGTTTAACTGGGGATCGTAATGAAATATAGGGGACAAGAAGAAATTACCAGAGAAGAGAGATCACAGACAAAACAGTCAAGTTTTAAATTTGGTTTAATCCCCCCCAAGTACTTATGTGTCACTCAGGTCTAAGGTTATTAGAGAATGAGACTCCTTAAATGTAAATGTTTCCTAGTTAGGCCCTAGGTTGTAGACCTAATTAGGCTTGATTAGGTTAGGCTTAGGCTAGACCATTTAGCCTAATTCTGCAATTTTTGTTAAGTAAGGTTAAGGTTTGTAAATTCCCCACACACGGACCACCAATGTGAAAAATGCTCTGTTTGAATTGGTCCACAATTAACCCACCCCTTATATCTCCAGTCTAACTATAGAGTAGATTAAGTCTAGCCCTGTAGGGGTCAGCCTAGAGATTCCGGAAATGGTCCAGAGCGGGCAGATAAATTGAGGCCCACAGTAGGATTCCTCACCAAACTAGGTTAGGGCAATCTACCTTCACCTTTGTTAAGCTATGAGTTGATACTAGGTCTTAGGCCACAATGTAGGCCTAATTTGTCTGACCGAGCTTAATTTAATGAGTTTACTTTAGACTGGGTTAAAACACAATTAGTCACTTACTGCTAGTTATTAGAGAGTCCCTTTGTCTTGTTTAATTGTTAAGAGCGTACTTGCTGGTGGGGATCGTTTTTCGTTGTCTGTTCTTCTCCCTCCTCTCGTTCCGTCTTGTCGCCCCGTTCCTCGTTTTCGTTCTCCCTTGTCTTCCTTTTTTCGGGGCTTTTTCCACCAGCGTGGTCTTGGTTTTTTTTCGGTTGGTTGATCGGTAATGTATATCTATTACCGAGCACGCTCTTGTCACACAGTATGTAAATACTAGTGTGGAGAATAACTCTGGTGAGCAACCAATTGGTTTCATCCACCCAGTTATTGACATAAAAGGAATTTAATAATTGTTAGATTAACTACCTACCTACTCAGTGAACCATTTTCGTTACCTCCCAACTACCCACACATCAGTTTTCCATAATATCCCTCCCCCCCTATTATCCCCCGCAGCCACAGTCGCGAGCAGCAATCAGTGAGAAGTATACAGCGTGCCACATCCCCCATCCCTCGGAGTAACGGAGAATACTTTCCCTCACTCAGCTTCAGTCAACCCCCACCCAATACTTCCCATAATACCTTTTTTGAGTTAATTTTATGCACCAGCGGCTACCCTCTATCAGTAACATGGAAATGGTAAATAAATTCCTGCAACTCTGTGGTATCTGCAATGATGTAGATTCATTCCTGACATTCGTCAGCCAGACTCCTTACTGAGCGGACGCATTCCCTGGGCTCTCTGATATTGTTTCTACTTTTGGATATTGCCGATTAATTTACTTTGGAAAGTTCTGAATTTGATATACTTGCGTTTATATTCACATTGTTATAGTTAAGTACAGTAACTGAATATTAGTGGTTTTTAGCGATTTTTTTCATAGCGTGCCGGCTTAACTTAAACTTGTGACGGTCATAAACGTTAACTACCTTACAGTACCTTGCGCGATGCCGTCGCAGAAAGCGTCGTGTGCTAGGTGTGGGGTTAATCGGTGGTATACGGATTTTAAGGATTACAATGGCGGTCCTATGGCGATTACCGAGAGATCGGTTTGTTTCTTTTGTGATTTAAGGGAAGAGGGTAAATATTTGGCTGGACACTGGGGCTACATTTTTTCTAGTGTAGTTTTCTCTGCTTTGCTCGAATCTGATACCCATTTCTTGTGCAAATGAATAGAAATTTTTTTTTTTCCATTCCAAAATACGGAGTGTTTCTACTCATTTGCACAAGAAATGTGTGTCAAATTCCAACAAAGCAGAGAAAACTACACCAGGAAAATGTAATTCTGATAAAAAACTAGCTAACCTAACTAAATTAACTAACCTAACCAACCTAACCTGCTAATAGGTTAGGTTAGGTTGGTAAGGTTAGGTTGGGTTAGGCAATACTAAGCCATGTGAAAATTAATAAAACTTACCTGGAATGGGTTTCACTGTTCTGGAGGATAGAGCTTTGCTACTTCCCTTAGGAAGGCGTGAAGGCACTCTTCCGTTCGATGTTCACTTATGAACATATATCGGGCTAGGTACTGCGAGTAGTGGACGTTTTTATTTCCAGGACGAAGCATCCAACGTTTGACGTCCTTCCACAAACGTTCGATGTTCTGCGTGCGGGCGCCTGTTTCCGGGTCCACAAAGTTAGCACTATGATTGACGGTGGAATGCAAATACCCGAGATTCCTTAGTTCACTATAAGCTCTCCAGCAGTCACTGTGGATGTGAGTTCCTGGTTTAATGAAGCGCTGTATAATCGGTATTAGTGTCTCCGCAGAACGATCCTTCACCAGGACGACAAAGTGCCTAATTGGCCAAATCTACACAAAAAGTGTCTAATTGGCCCAATCCAGCCATGTGACAATCTGAAAACAAGTGATACGTCCACGAAACGCATTACCGTACATACAAACACAAGGAGCGCTAACATACATACATGGATACATACATATATACATACACACGGAGTCTCCACGTAAAAATTATATATTAAATGAATTTTATAACCGCGCACTAGCACAAAAATTATTAGTACCATCGTAAAGAGCATGAAAAATAGTGCTAGTGAAACACAACCTCTCATTTCTCGTTAGCCCCCTGTGTCCAGCCAAATATTAACCAGGAAGAGATAGTTGATATAAAACGTAGTGTACGCGAGGTGACGGAAAGACTTACAATGCTTGATGAGGGCAGGAGTAGAGTTACAGTTGACGAAGGCCGAACCTATACTAACGTTGAAGACGTTAGTAATTTGAAGGGTGAGGTGAGGAACATAGTTTCTAGTATAGGTAGCTTATTGGGAAGGTTAGACAGAGTTGAGGAAGGGATTAAGGTTGGTCCGAGATTAGTAGACGGGGAGGGATTTAGAGAAGTTAAGGGTGGAGCTAGGCCACGTACGTTAGGTGATAGGAACAGTGGCTGACCTACATTTTTGGGACCCTGAAGCTTGAACTGTTATGGGGGCCCCTTCGCAACCAGCAACAATAGGGCAACATCCAACAAGGTTCAAAGGGCCTTGCTGCCCTTGCAAGGACCTCGAGGCCCAAATGGCGGAGAACGGGGTGGTGGGGTGGTGCCCTTGAAAATGGGCCATACAGTGAGCCCCTTCCCACCAGCAACGAGGTCTGGCGAGCTCAGCGAACCCATACAGCTGGGGGTTCGGGCGCTGCAAGCCCCCGAGAAAATTTTGAAATTTGACCAATTACAGGGGCATTTTGAGGCCATATGAAATGGGTATTAGAGCATATTCTAAGGTCAATATTAAGTACTTCAACCCATTGGTTTATGATTCTATCACTAAAATAGCCTTATTTTAATAACAAACACTTAAAAAAACTCCATCGATTTTGTTGAAAAATTCACTCATTAAAAAAAAAGTTGCTTCAGGGCCCCTCCTGGATTAGGGGCCCTGAAGCTTAAGCTTCATTAGTTTCATAGTAGATCCGCCACTGGATAGGAATCCTCCCCCCCCTCTATCGAGGTTTCGAACCCTTTCGCCCAGTTGGATAGGGATGTGAACGAGGGGGAAACTATTTTAATTGGGGACTCCTTAGTGCGTCATATGAATAAGGAGTTTGTTGAACGGAATCCAACCAAGAGGAGGAGGGTCTGTCTACCAGGGGCCAGGGTTGACAGAATTAGAGACGAAGTAGATAGGATTGATGTTGTCTCCCGTCACTCGATGTTGTGACGATGGTAGGGGGCAACTACTCGTATAGGCCCGATACGAGAGTGCCTGACCTTTTGGAAAAATATAGTGGGTTAATTAGGTCCCTGAAGGCAAGGTCAGGTAGATTTTTAGTTCTAGGTATTACCCCTAGGCACGGTTTGGGTCTTAGGATTACGTCAAAAACAATATTTTTTAATACTAAACTAGAAGAGATTCCGGTAATAATCTACTTAAGCTCCCGTCTCTCCGATTTTCATGAATTATACATCGGTAGCTTCGTTTCTTCATTAGGAATGCGATTTAGACAGTCTCTAGTAAGAGGAATGCTTCAAAACCTAACCTAACCTAACCTAACATTTTGAAGCACAGCTCGCCTTGCTATAATGCCAACTGTTTTGAGACAACCTAACCCAACAAAAGCCGTACGTACATTTCCACAATTAGTGTGGTGGGTAGAGCTGGGCTGCTGCAATGAGGAAGGCATGCAACCTTTTCTGAGGGTTTGAATACTTGAGGCAAAACAGGTAGCGTGCAAGGTATCCAACAAAAACAAACAGTTGGCATTATAGCAAGGCGAGTTGTGCTTCAAAATGTTAGGTTAGGTTAGGTTTTGAAGTATTTCCCTTACTAGAGACTGTCTAAATCGCATTCCTAATGCAGAAACGAAGTTACCGATGTATAATTTATGAAAATCGGGGAGACGGGAGCTTAAGTAGATTATTACCGGTCGAAGCCTTCTTTAAACGTTGTGGGTCCGGGAAACGCCGGCCCGACGTGAAAAATAGTTTAAAACGCCGATCCGTGGTAAAAAATAATTTAAACATCTTTTATTGTAATGCGCGTAGTATTAGTAATAAATTGAACGAATTTAAGGCGATAATTTATTCTGGGAACTACGATATAGTTGCTATAATCGAAACGTGGTTAAATACCGCGACTCGAGACTTGTTGGGGGAACTTGATATAGCGGGTTTTAAACTTTTTACTAATGATAGGTTACATACGATTGGTGGCGGCGTTTTGCTGTAGATTCGTAATTCCCTTAGGGCTATCGAGGTTAAGATAGATTTTCCGGCAGCAATTAATGCGATATGCGTTGAAGTTAGGGTTAGACCTCCCGTTCAACCCCTCGATACCGATACTAGATTTTACTCGCTTCTTGGTAACTTTATTAATAATCGAGATTGTATAATTGCTGGAGACTTTAACTGCCCTAATGTTAATTACGAGACTTTTATTGGTAATGATGAGGGTTTGAGACTGATTGAGTTCATGGAAAATAATTTTTTACGATAGATGGTTACTGAACCAACGCGCGGTGACAATATCTTAGACGTGGTGATGACGAACGACGATAATATAGTCGAAGGTTTAGAAGTAGGTGAGAGTTTGGGATGTAGTGATCACCAAATTATTAGGTTTAAACTACTGATAGAAAACAGTAAGGATAGTAACGTAATAGAAGTCCCCAATTTTCGTAGGGCTAATTTTAATGGTTTTGCGGACAGGATGATAGTAGTGGACTGGGATAATTTATTTATGGGTAATGACGCAAATTTTCATTGGGAGGCTTTTAAAGAAAGGTTTATGAATATCGAAAGGGAGTTTATTCCTCGTAGGCCCAAGCGCGCTAGAAATCATGGTGGGCCCAAGTGGTGGACTAGGGAAATAGGCGAATTCATAAACGAGCGTAACAAAGCGTATAGACTTAATAAGCACAATGGCACGGTAGCTAACTTTAATAGATATATCGAGCTTAGACGTCAGGTTAAAAGATCTGTTAGGAATGCTAAGCGTAATTTAGAGATACTTATAGCTGCGGATAGTAAACATAATCCAAAAAAGTTTGACTACGTGAATAATCGTAAGCCGATAAAAGATAACATAGGCGGCAGGCCCTCTAGTGGACGTTAACGGCGCTTTGGCTTCCGACGCTCAGGCGATGGCGGGTATTTTTAACAACTTTTTTGCGACAGTTTTTACCGTAGAAGACGTAAATAATGTCCCCGACGTGGACGATATCGTTCCATTTAGTAGCGAGACTATTTTGAATGAAATAACTATTTACGAGGGTGAGATTACACATTATATCGAGAGCAAAGCTCCAGGCCCTGACGCGCTTTATCCTAGACATTTGAAAGATTTGAAAGACGTTATCGTAGGTCCCTTAACAAAAATTTTTAATAAGTCACTGGAAGCGGGGATTATTCCTGAAGACTTCAAATTAGCTAACATTACGCTTATTTTTAAAAAAGGCGACCGCACAGTAGCTAGCAATTATAGGCCTATTAGCTTGCTTAACGTCAATTGTCAGTAAACTCTTGGAATCCGTAGTTAGGGATCGTATCGTCGATCACTTAGAAAGTCGCGATTTGATTAATAGTAGTCAGCATGGGTTTCGACGCCATAAATCTTGTTTAACTAATTTGTTAGAGTTTTATAATGAAATAGTGCGCGAATACGATAGTCATAGAGCGGCTGACGTTATTTATTTAGACTTTAAAAAAGCGTTCGATACAGTTCCGCATAGAAGATTAATTGCGAAGGTTAAAGCGCACGGTATACGCGGTCAGGTAGCTAACTGGCTTCGTGCTAGGAAACAGGGTCGTTGTTAATGGTAGTGAATCGAGGTGGTTGGACGTAGGTAGTGATGTCCCACAGGGCTCAGTGTTAGGCCCATTGCTTTCGTAACCTACATTAACGACGTAGATGTAGGTTTGACTAGTAACTTGTCAACATTCGCGGACGATACTAAAATAGGCAGTAAAGTTGTTAACGTAGACGATAGAAATAGGCTTCAAGACGATGTAATTAGGATTATGGAGTGGACGGATAAGTGAAAGATGCAATTTAAGGTAGACAAATGTAAAGTTTTGCACATAGGTTCTCGTAACAATAATTACACGTACACGATGGACAATAGACAGTTAGCGAGCGTTGACGAGGAAGTAGATTTAGACGTACGCGTATCTAAGGATTTAAAAGTTAGGAACCAATGCCTGGAGTCTTGCGCAAAAGCTAATAGGATGTTAAGCTTCATAGCGCGTAATTTCAAATTTAAATCGAAGAATATTATATTGCCCCTTTACAAGTCTCTAGTCAGGCCTCATTTAGAATATGTCGTTCAGTTTTGGTGCCGTACTTGCGTGAGGATAGTGATAGGTTAGAAAGGGTTCAGCGTCGTGCAACGAAACTAATTCCGTCAATGGGCAACAAGTCTTACGAAGATAGGATTAGAGAGTTAGACTTGCATTCACTCGAAATTAGGAGATTAAGGGGCGAGCTTATTGAAGTTTTCAAAATCGTTAATAAAATCGATAACGTAAATTTTGGCAAACTGTTCAGTTTTGATAACAGCAATACTCGTAATAACGGATTTAAGTTACGTGGCAGACGTTTCATTACTAACATCGCTAAAAACTTTTTTACGTTTAAAGTAATTGATAAATGGAATAATCTTCCCGCGTCCGTCGTGAACTCTACCAGCGTTAATATGTTTAAAAACCGTTTACATAGGCCTTTTAAAAATATTAACGTTGTTTAAAATAAAACAATTAGCAACAGGAGCTCTCGGGGTAATGGTCAAGGATGAGTCTGTTGACGATTAATGCCAGCTTGACATGCCAGCAATTAAAAAAAAAATTAAACTAACACGAACTTAGATGTAGCTCGTAGCGTAAACTAACTCACTTTTTGTTATACTCTTCGTACTTTTTTTTCTTTCCTTATCCTCTCTTGACTTGCATGTCTGTAGTTTGCATGGTGTGACAGTGTTTGAGTTAAGACTGTGTTTGCATGGTTTGTAAGCGTTCTTATTTTACTTCTTTTCATCTTTCACCCCTTTCCTATTCTCTTCGACTATTTTTCCGACTTATCGGCAGTGGCCGGCGGATGATGATGGGGAGTCTTTTTCTCTTTTTCTGAATGAATGCTAACCCACGAATGATAGGTTTTGCTACTTACTTAACCCCTTATTCTCTTCTTTTAACCCCCTACTCTCTCCTTTCTCTCGGGCTAGCCTTAGAGTGGATCTTAGGGTCTTTGTTAGCCTTAGCTTCTGTAGATCTGTAGATGCAACAAATGAGACAAAGGTGATGAGATGCGATCTTTGTCAGCTGCTTTTTGATTTTAGATGCCTAGAATGGGAAGATGAAAAAATTTTCCTTATAGCGAACGCGAAGCAACTTAATGGGATAAAATTTTTCTACGAAAACTGCATGACCGAAATAAACTTTTAGTATTTAGAGCAGAAAGAGACTACGAGAAGAAAAGAAGAAAATGAAAGAGGAAAGTAGGAATAAAGAACAGAGGAAAACAGAAGAAACGAAGAAAGGCGAAGTAGAAAAAAATCAAATACCGTCACACAACGAGGACGAAACCATGCAGGCGAAAGAGAGTAGAAAGACAACAGATAGTATAAGGGCAACGAAGGACATCAACACAAATAGCACAAATAGGAAAAGACAAGAAGGCAATCAAACAAATGGAGTGAAACTGTTCCCCATTAAGGAGCAAAAAACAAAGGCCACAAGTAAATATGGGGAAGGAATTATATGCAGATATTATATAAAAGATAATTGCAGATTTAAAAGAGGACAATGTATGTATGAATATCCCCCAATATGCAATTTCTTCTATAATAATGGTCATTGTAAATTTGGAGACATGCAAATTCTACCAACCAGACATCTGCAGGACTTACGCAAAATATGGAACCTGCAAATACAAGAAAAAAATGCTACTATCAACATCTCCCGACGAACCCAAAGAACAAAAGACAAAGTTTAAATGACAATAGGAACAACAATAGGAACACAATAAGTGAACAAAAAAATTTTCAATAGGAACACAATAAGCGAACAAAAAAAATTTTCAACATCGCAGACACGATACGGCTGCTAAATGTCATCCAACGCATGTAGTTGACACAGCTGGAAAACCCCGAGCCAAACCGCTTCCGGGCAAGAAGCTACCGGAACAGGGAGGCGGAAACGGATCTCTCTCGGAAGACCATAGGGCAACAAGACAAGCGACACCGAAGGAAAACGAACTTGAAATGCACAAGGGCAACGAAAAACAAAGAACATAAATATTCTCCTGGCTAATATTCAAGGAATAAGACCAAACCAATCACTCAACAAAGTTTCTTACCTGAAAGGATTTATGGATGAAACAAGGGCGGACATCGCATGCCTCACAGAAACTCATCTTAAGGATTGCCAAGGAAATTGTAAAAACTGCGAACATTGTATTCATAAGAAAGAGATAAATATAGAGGGCTTCAACTTACTAAAAGCGGATAGAACAACGAGACGTGACGGTGGCTGTGCTATATACAGTATGTACATGAAGGTCATATGACAGAGACGATAATAAGTAAATAAAACAGCTTTGTGGAACTCCTAGCAGTGAAAATAGAAAAACTAAACGTGATACTAATAGTCATCTATAGATCTCCAAACACCACAACCGAAAAATTCTCGGAGGCCATTGATGATATCAGAAAGCTAATAAAGGCCATAAACCCTCCATCCCACAATATAATGATCTGCGGAGAATTTAACTTCCCATTTATAAAATACAAAAAGGTGGATAGGAATATATATACATATACACACCAGGACAAAGGGGGCAGAAGAGAAGACCAGGAGCAAGCAAAAATGTTGATGGCTCTCACAAATGAGTTTATGCTGACATAGGAGATAACAGAAACTACCAGAAAAAAATAACTGCCTAGATCTGGTATTCACGAATAACACGAACTTGATTGCTGATATAAAAATAACCCCAACCATTATCTCAAACCACAACTTAATCGAGATATCAACAAATATGACGACAACATTAAAAGACAATACACATATTGAGGAAAGAAGCAAATTTGGGGCCTTTAACTTAAACTCCAAGACTATAAATTGGGAAGCAATCAGATCGCACATGGCCCAAATAGAGTGGAGAATAGTTTTAGAGAATAAAACAACTGAAGAAATGCTAACAACCTTGGAAGAAAAAACGCTGAGAATGTTAGAAAAATATGCTCCGAAATTACAGCCAAAAGGAAAGAGGAGCTGGCTGGAGAGGCAAAAGAGAAGAATATTCTGCAAAAAGAGAGTGGAGGCGAAATTAGCCAACTGCGGAGATAATGCCAGAAAAGTAATACAAGAAAAACTGGAGGGTATCGATAGGGAAATACAAGCCCTGATTAAGGACCATACAGAGAGGGAAGAGGAAAAGGCGGTAGAAGCAATAAAGGAAAATCCAAAATACTTCTATAGCTATACGAAAAGGAAAGCAAAAACGCGCGCCGCAATTGGGCCCTGAAGGAAGAGAAATAATGAACTAACAGACGATCTAAAAGAAATATTTGAAACATTGAGAGCCCAGTATGAATCAGTTTTCAGTACCCCAAAAAGTGACAAAGTGATACCTGACATAGATGCATTCTTTGAAGAGAAATTGCAAGGAGAGTGTATAACAGACTTTGATTTTACCCCAGAAGATGTAACGAGAGCTATAGGACAAATGAAACCACATTCAGCCGGAGGTCCAGACAATTGAAACGCATTATTGATTAAAAACTGTAAAAATGAAATAGCTACACTTTTATACTGGATGTGGAGAAGATCCCTAGACACTGGGGAAATACCGAGCATCTTGAAAAGAGCAAACATTGTCCCTATATATAAAGGAGGGGACGGATCTCAAGCAAGGAACTATAGACCAGTGTCATTGACGTCCCACCTCACCAAAGTATTTGAAAGAATAGTTAGAGAAAAAATTTATGATTTCTTGGAGACACTGGAAAGATTCAACGAAAATCAGCACGGATTCTGATCAGGTAGATCATGCCTATCACAACTAATAGAACACAACAATATCCCAGATGCACTGGAAGGCAATGACAACTACGATGTCATATACACGGATTTTGCTAAAGGTTTCGACAAATGTGATCACAGTATAATAGCACATAAAATTAAATATATGGGAATAACAGGCAAAGTGAGAAAATGGATCTACAACTTCCTCAGAGAACGTCTACAGGTGGTTAAAATTCAAGGTATATCATCATCAGAATCGGAAGTACGCAGCTCAGTACCACAAGGTACAGTACTGGTCCCACTCCTGTTCATTATCATGCTAACAAACATCGACAGCGGAGTAAACAGCAACGCATAGTGCCATAGTAACATCCTTTGCAGACGATATAAAGATCAGCAGAAACATCAGCGATGCAAATGAAATGGAGGCCTTGCAGAGGGACACGAACAAAATATACAAATGGTCAGAAGACAACATGACATTTAACACCGAAAAATTTCAGCTCTTGAGACATGGTAGAAATGAGGAACTTAAACAGCTTGCATATTATGCTCCAGATAGACAAGACATTCAGAGAAGCACGAAAGCGGTCGATCCGGGGGTAATAATGACCGATGATGCGAAATTCGAAACAAAATCAGATAGCGATAAAGCAAAAAGAGTCGCGGGACAGGACAGTAATGATTCCCTTGCTAAAAACACTGATTATACCAAAACTTGAATACTGATCAGTTTTGACGTCCTCATATAAAAAGGAAGAAATTAATAAACTAGAAGAAACTCAGAGACATTTCACAGCTAAAATTGATGGCTGCAAAGAACTCAACTACTGGGAAAGACTACGTAAACTAAATCTACTCCCTGGAAAGAAGAAGAGAGAGGTACACCATAATCTACATATGGAAAATGATCGAAAAACTGGTACCAAACCTCAAACTAAACCCAATTACCATTCAAACAACACTGGAAAATAGGAAAGGCAGGCTGTGTAGTGTTCCCAAATTAAAGGCCCGACAAGGGACCTCCTCAACACTGAAAGAAAATAGCTTGGTTGTCAGGGGGCCAAGACTTTTTAACCAGTTTCCTAAGGACCTCAGAAAAGTTACAGGGGTCAAAGTTGAATTCTTCAAGAGAAGACTAGATGCCTGGCTCAGGACGGTACCAGATGAGTCGGGTGTGCTTGGCTATATACGGTGGAGAGCCCAAAAAAGTAACTCGCTCCTCCACCAAGCCAGACCTAGAGGCGGGGCCACCAGCTTGACCTTCGTGTGAAGAGAGACCAACGCACGGAAGAGCAACGAGGTTAACGAGAATAATGGTATAGCGCTACAGTTTTCACTGAGTTTTAACACCAATTTATTTTTTTTTTTAAGGTTTGTTATGCACACAAAAAAGATCTGCCTTTTTGCGGGATGCATTTTTCAGACTAGTCCATGATTTTTGTAGGCAACACCTTTTTGTTTTGAACACAAATTTTGCACAGAATTACCGTTCATCCTATCATTTGCACAGAAGTTTTAAGTCAGTGAGAACTTAACATTTACTTTAGCCTTACGAACCACTTTCATTTTGAGTGCAGCCTCACAAATATAGTCTCACTGGCTTTGGATTTGAAGATCAAAATTTTTATGGCTGTGGTATTTTTGTAAAAGTCACGCTCAAATTATGATTAATATACAAACGAACTAATAGGGGAAATACAATATATATTAAACTGAAGTTATTATAGATATGAAACAAATACAGATAAAGCCATTACTGAAGATACGATACGAATACAGTACAAAGAATTGTATGTACGATTAACACTACATTTACTAGGATTATAAGTCCTTTTACCTCCATACTAGGGTGTGTCAATTTTGTCAACTTTTTTCAAATCAATTTTAATAGTGAAAATATAGTGTCTTTTCATGTCAAAACTTGAAATTGGCCAACCAAAATGAAATAAAATAACCCTTACCTACATCAATTTTACCTTAAAGTTTTAGAAATTGACTCTTTTACTAAATAATAGGACATAAATTGATTAACTATTCATCTGTCACAGAATTATCCCACTGATCGCATATGGAGTGTTTTCAAGGTCATATAGTTGTACAATGTACAAGTCACAACATGAATAGAACTGTCCCTCACTCTCAGTCCTCAGTTGCCTCTTAGATGTCATAGACGGTGGTTTGCTGTTATTGCTCTTGTACCTACTTCATAGTTATTCTACTAGACGAATACTACAGTTTAACTGTAAGTATGGATTATTGATTATTACAATTATTTATTATCATCATATTCTTCTGTCTAATTATGTTGTAATCCCATGAAATATTTTTTTATTGAATTTTAGAACATCGAATGACTAAACTTTGAAACATCGTAATTGATATAAAATACTTAAATGTTTTTCTTTCTTTTCAGATATTCCTAAGATGCCAAAATTGAAGACAAGAGGTCAGTCGTCATGCCACTTGAGCCTGTTAGTCGGTACAGGCAAGGAGCTTCCCGTATCAGAACTACCAACAGTGCGAGACATGCTGAGACTAGGGTTACTCCTTCGTGAACAAAATACAAAGGATAGAAGGAACTACACAGAGAAAGAGCTCATAAGGGACATGATTCCCCTTCTTCTGCATCAGTGGAAAAAAGCTAATGTGTTATTCAAACCACCTGTACTCAATCAGTATAGAACTATTGAGCTAAAATTAGCAAAGCTGTGGCACAAAGCAATTGAGACATCAATTGGTAAAGGAAAACTAGCAAAAATAAATTTCTGCTCACACTTGATACTCTTCTTGACATTTTTAACTGCCAGTGTCCCATAGAGTTGTGTTCTGAAGCCAATTGTTCTCCCTCATGCAGAAGAGAACCTCACCCTCACATTGATTGTCGCTGTCCTCGTGAGAAGAAGATCCCTGTTTTGGAGCTGGCTTTCATAAAGGCGCAGAGAACAAAGACAGGAGGCCAAGGAAGTATGCAGATTGGTTCGGCAGATTATTCAGAAACCAAAAAACAGATTGTTATTGCTAAGAAAAAAGAGAAAATCCGAGAGAGGGAAGAAAGGAAGAAAAAGAAGAGTGAAGAAGCCACCCAAAGAGATGAAGAGCTCTATCAAGAGGCTTCTCATTTCTTTGAAAGCTCTTCAGACGAACAGAAAGAAGCAACATCAGATGATAGCTCCAAAATGCCATCTAAACCTTCGCCGAAGAGAATGAAATACAACACTAAAGACATCTCAAACATTGCCCTTGCCAGTATTCGCCACCATACGGGGCTACGAGAAACTGCAGAGATTGCCACTGCCGCTTGGATAGATGCAGGTCTCATCAGCCGAGAGGTACATCCTTAGTGATAGATCATCATAAGATAAGAAGAGCACAAGAAAAAATAATGAAGGAAATATCTGATCAGCATGAAAAAGATTTGGAGGAGGAAGATCTCTCTTGCCTTTTGTTTGATGGAAGAGATGACACAAAAGTTCTCCTAGAGGTAGAGGGAATGGACAGAAAGTTTGCCGGTCTCATCAAAGAAGAACACTACTCTGTGTGTTCCGAACCTGGTGGCCTCTATTTGTTTCACTTTGTTCCTGAAGCAGAAGTAGAAGGCAAGAAACATGCAGAGGCAATTGCTGATCAAATAATATGTTGGCTTCAAGAAAGAAGACTTAACAGTTCACTGCAGGCCGTTGGTGGAGACTCAACTGCGGTGAACACCGGATTGCAGGGCGGTGTTATGACGCATTTAGAGAAAAAACTTGGAAGAAGGCTTGTTTGGATTGTATATGATTTGCACGCAGGAGAACTACCTCTTCGTCGTCTCATCCAGGAACTTGATGGTCCTACAAAGAGCAACAACAAGTGGTCAGGTCCCCTTGGCAACATGCTAGATGAAGCAACGGAATTAGAAATAAATACGAAATTTCCAAAAGTCGAAGTAGGCCCTCCCCTTCCAGTGTTCTCTGAAGAAGTTATCAAAGACCTCAGCACGGATCAATCTTACGCTTATCGTATTGTTCAAGCAATCAGATCAGGAGAGTTGCCTCAAAATCTGGCTCTCTTGGAGATTGGACCCGTAAGTCACAGTCGTTGGTTAACTACAGCGATTCGTTTCTGCAGGATTTGGGTTTCCAAACATGCACTGAACGGCAAAATGCTACAGAATTTGATGTTGATTGTTGAATTTATTATTGGGTTTTATCTTCCTCACTGGTTCAATGTAAAACTTAATCCAATGTGGATGGAGGGGCCCAACCACATCTTGTTTCAATTACAGCTACTGAGAATCAAAAGGAAAGTAGTGGTGGACATCGTGTTACCTGTGGTGAGAAGGTCCGCTTGGTATGCTAGGCCAGAGGCAGTTTTGCAAGCAATACTCTGCAGCCAATGTACCAAAGAGCGAACTGAGGCTGTGGAAATCATTCTAAAGCTTAGAGGAACATCACTAGATGATGACCAGCTGGGAGACTGCTCTGTTCAGACAAGGAAGGTACCTCCGATAAACGACAATGCCACGAAATTGTCAGAATTAGTTAACTTGAGTTAGGAAGTTTTGGAGCCACCACTGACAACATGTATAACAAACAAAGATTTAATACAACTTAAAGAGGCCCCAATGCAAGTGCCAAAGTGGCCTTCTCACACTCAGAGTGTGGAGAGATGTGTGAAAATGGTCACAGAAGCAGCTAGTCAAGTTTACAGTCACGAGAGGCGAGAAGGCTACATCAAACCGCAAGTAGCAAGCCGAATGCTGATGTCAAGGAACCGCAGCAAAAAGGACATGACTGCATTGGTTACTTTCAAATAAAGACTCTGAATGATATCTTATTGTCACTTTAAATGTTGATAGGATGTTTGCGCACATTTGTTATTTTGTTACGAATTTACGGAAAATTGGAATGTTTTAATTAAAATTGATGTAGGTAGGAGTTATTTTTTATTGTTTTTGAAGCAAGGATATTATTTTGTATGCCAAATGATTACATTAAATTGCTACCAAATCATATGATTTTGAATTTAGTCATTTCACCCCCAAAAATTGACACACCCTACTCCATACTCTCTTCAGACGGCAAATCTAAGATGGGTGAAGGCACGTGCTAGATATCAAAGTTCATCATCGCTCATGTGATTTTTTTTTACAAGGACTTGACTACCATTAACAGAAGAACTGTGACAATTCGGCCAATTTGAAAAAAGGTATTTGCTAGAGTTGATACGGGCAGGTAATGTTTTTAAAATTACCTATCCACACGCGTAGCAGGTTATTAAAAAGTTGACTTTCATCCTTGTAATAACGCAATGATACCTTAACTAGCGTCCACTTTTCAAGGCACATAACATGTCCGTTTCAAGATGGCTAAACATATAATAGTTACCCGTTTTTCTTTGATGTATTCAATCAGACGTGAAGGCAGCGAGTCTTTTGCTTATATTGAGGTTCTGAATGTAGCAGGGCTAGGCTGCTTTAAACCCTAGATCCATGTTCCAAAGCTGGATCCTGTCTGCTTTGCAGATAGCTGGTGAGGGAAGCTATATTTATGGGACCTTTTAGCGAGTGACCCGTTGCCCGCGTCGGGCTAGCATCATGAAAAAGAAAAACTATGGTATTTGTCATTTACTGTTAGAAAATCTAGAAGAGGAAGAACCATTGTTGTCCCAAGGCGATATGATGACTAAGCTGATTGATGCAGCATTGCTTGTATATATTAAGTTAAGGTGTATATATATCCATCTCATAATTGTAAGGTTAGTGAAAAATTCACTTAATTTAGAGCTAGCATTTTTGGGCTCTTGTGGCATCAGTGTTTGGGACGCTGGTGGCATCATTTTGGGGCGCTGCGCGTCTTTTCTACTCGTTTGTGGGATGTCGTACGTACAGGGTGTGGTCTTGTAGAGAGCTCTCTTGCAATTCAGTTTGGTTGTTTAGATACAAGATTGTTGCACCGTGCAATAGTCCAGGTTGCGTTGTTGTTGCAAGGTTGAGAAAGAAGACCATAAATAGTACCCTTTTTGTTTACATTAAATTCATGTAACTAAGGTCTAAAGTAGGCCCGCATCGAGTCAGCAACCCTGAGGTTACCCTGAGGTAGGACCTAATAGGATCTCAAATCCGTAAGTTTTAATTTAGCTTAACTTGGGCTTCAGATAGAACTGGCCCTTTAGAATTTGGCCGTTCACGGCTCAGCTGGGATTTTGAACCCGACAAATAAATAAAATAACATGGTCCTTCAGAACCGGATTCTACCCCAAGACTGAGTCAGTGACTATTTTTCGGCAAAGTTCTGATTGTGCAAATTGTAGCCCAAGTTAGGCCTAGACGGGTTGAGTATTATTGAGTTAAGGTCCCAGGGTAAAAAGTTTGGTAGCCCAATTGCGAAACCTAGCCAGTCGTCTGTCGTTGTTTTGGCCTACATTTTACCGGTTTGGTTAATTTTGGGTTATTATTGAATTAAGGTCCCAGGGTAGAAAGTTTGGTAGCCCAATTGCGAAACTTGGCCAGTCGTCTGTCGTTGTTTTGGCCTACATTTTACCGGTTTGGTTAATTTTGGGTTATTATTGAATTAAGGTCCCAGGGTAGAAAGTTTGGTAGCCCAATTGCGAAACTTGGCCAGTCGTCTGTCGTTGTTTTGGCCTACATTTTACCGGTTTGGTTAATTTTGGGTTATTATTGAATTAAGGTCCCAGGGTAGAAAGTTTGGTAGCCCAATTGCGAAACTTGGCCAGTCGTCTGTCGTTGTTTTGGCCTACATTTTACCGGTTTGGTTAATTTTGGGTTATTATTGAATTAAGGTCCCAGGGTAGAAAGTTTGGTTGCCCAATTGCGAAACTTGGCCACTTGTCTGTCGTTGTTTTTGGCCTACATTTACCAGTTTGGTTAATTTGGTTTATTATTCGTAGGCGAAGGTTGCAGACCAGTGCGCCAGTTACTTGGGTGGAAAAATTGGTATTCCATACTGGTGTTGGTTAGTACCCCACCTAGCAATTCAGTTTATTTGAAAGTAAAATTTATGTTTGATCAGTTCGGTTAAGTATTTCTGCCAATTCAGCTTATTTGGCATTGAGCCCAATTGTTGTTTGCATTGAAGATGAGTGCATCTGAATTGAACAAATTTATAAAAAGGAGAAGCGCCTACAAAGGTCTAATTACAAAGGTCATTGCCACTATAGATTCTGCCATAGAGCAAGAGGATTTACGCTTAGTGACTGCGCAGCTTTCCATATTAGAAACTAAAAAGGTTGCTCTAAGTGAGGTAAATGTTAAAATTGAGGCTCTTATAGAAGAGGATGAAATAGAAAATAACATAATTTACTTTGAAGAGATTATTGATGATATAATTAACGTAGGCCTCCGAGCAAAAGAGTTTAGTAGCTCAGTACAGTTAGAGACCAGGTCTGATAATGAAACACAACACTCAAAAAATGATGTTTGTGAAGTTAAGGTTAACAGATCTGTAGTTCAATTACCGAGGCTTGTACTCAAAACATTTTCTGGGAGTATTCAGGAATGGCAAGATGGGCAGACAGTTTTCAATCAGCAGTTCATTCTAGTCAAGTGTTAAGTGCCGTGGAGAAGTTTAATTATTTGCGGTCCCTCTTGGAAGGGGAGGCAGCAAAGACTATAGCAGGATTAGCATTAACAGAGGCTAATTATAATGTGGCTTGAGATATATTAAAGAAACGGTTTGGTAAGCCAGAGATCTTAATTAAAAGCCACCTCCGTGAACTTTTAGCTATACCTCCTGTTAATAATCCTAATAGTGTCAAGGAGTTACGGCAGTTATATGATGAATTTGAAGTTAGAACTAGGTCCCTGGACAACTTGGGTGTAGGAATGGAAAGGTATGGTATAATGTTGGTTACTATACTGGAGTCTAAATTGCCTAGCTCAATTTTGCTTGAATTAAGTAGGGTACACTCTGCAGAACATGTGTACATCCCCCTTCAGCAGATGTTAAGTCTTTTAGGCACAGAATTAGCAAGACGAGAGGGAGTTGAGTTTGCACAGTGGGATGGTAAACAAGGGGACAAAGGCAGGCACAGCACCAAAGTTTCCACAAAAAGGAATAGCCCAGGTACAGTGTCAGCTCTACATGCCTCCTCTGAGAATAAATTAAAGGGAATCAAGGAATGCATACTTTGCGAAGGCAACCATAAGTCATATAAATGTGAGGTGGCTGAGGCCTTACCCTTTGAGGAGAGAAAGGACAGGGTAACTAAGTCCACAGCATGTTTTAAATGTTTTTGAAAGGTCATAGAGCAAGGTTTTGTAAGTTTAAAATTTTGTGCAAAAATGTCATGGTAGGCATCAGCCATTATTGTGTGAAAACACTCCTAGTAGGCCTACCCCAGAAGTAGAGACATCAGTGGCACATGCCACTGCTATGCAAGGGAGTAAAAGTAAAGGGGATTATTGCAAACAACTGCAGCCTTATTAATTGGGAATGAGGGAGAAGCTACTGTAAGAGTGTTGTTTGATAGTGGTAGCCAGTGTAGTTTTATTAAGACCAGAATTTCCAGAAAATTGAAGTTTAAAGAACTTAAGAGGGAAAATTTAAGAATTTCTGGGTTTGGGGGTTCCGTTCAAACCCGAACCAAATTTAAGAAGGTAGAAGTTCTGGTTAAAGGGTTGTTACCGCAAAGTCCCACTATCAAGGTCCAAGCTGTAGAGATTGAGGAACTTTGTGCTCCAGTCACTACTTGTTTAGATATGGCATGTGTCCAAGAATTGCAAGTTAAAGGAATTAATTTGGGCAATAATAAGTTTGAGGGAACAGAAGATATTAGTCTTTTGATTGGAGCTGACTATTATTGGGACTTCATCACTGGTAATATTGTCCGTACATCTCAAGGCCCGGTAGCTATTGAAAGTAAGCTAGGCTGGATGCTACATGGTAGCTATTGCAATGAAATGGAAATTAAGGCTCTTTTTGTTAAGATTGAGGAGAACAGCCATGGTCTGGAAAGGCATTTGAAAGCGTTTTGGGAACTTGAATCTATTGGCATAAAGGACAAACAGGCAAGTACAGTGAACAATGATGTTTTAGAGCAATTTGAAAAAGGGATTGGGTTTAGAGATGGTTGCTATAAAGTTGGCCTACCATGGAAGGATTCTTGCAAACCCGGTTCAAACCTTCAGCTAGCTAATCGGAGGTTGGAGACTTCATTGTACAGGCTAAGAAAAAATGAGTTGTTGTTAATTGAATACAATGAGGCCATCCTAAGTTATGTAAGGGAGGGCTATGCTGAAAGGGTGCAAGGTGAGCTGGTGAGCCAGGAGGCACATTATCTGCCACACCATGCAGTGGTACGGCGAGACAAAACTACCACCAAACTGAGGGTAGTTTTTGATGGCTCAGCCAAGGACAAAGGTGGTGTGTCCTTGAATGACTGTTTGGATGCTGGGCCAATTTAAAAGCAGATTTATTTTCCTTGTTACTGAGATTCAGGTTTGGTAGAGTAGCATTGACTGCAGATGTGAATCAAGCCTTTTTGCGGATAAAGTTAAAACCAGAGGACAGAGATGCAGTAAGGTATCTGTGGGTGGATACGAAAGACTTGTTGGAAAATGAACCTAAGGTTCAAGCATATAGAATGAAGTCAGTGTTGTTTGGCCTCAGCTCTAGTCCATTTCTGTTGGCAGCTACTATGCAGTACCATTTTAAGAAATATTCTGAAGTCTATCCTAACACTATTGAACACATAAGGGAAAATTTTATGTTGATGATTTGCTGTGTTCCGTGGATAATACAGAAATGGCTAAACATATATTCATGGAGGCTAGAGCTATAATGAGGGAGGCTGGCATGGAGCTTCGAAAATGGCAGACCAATCATTCGCAATTACAAGAGTTTATGAGTCATTCCTGTGTAGTACCTGATGCAGCAGAAAGTATTGAGGATTCTGGTATTAAGGAGTTGTGGGCAATAGACGCAAAGGTGCTAGGCATTGTTTGGCAGCAAGATGATGATTTGTTTACCTTCAATGGGAAATCTTTAGTAGAGCTGGCTGAGAATGAGACAAGGTGGACAAAACGTACAGCTCTTAGTTTGGCTTCAAAGGTCTTTGATCCTCTTGGATTCCTGGCTCCATTTGTGATAAAGTAAAAAATTTGGTTTCAGAGCCTCTGGGAAATTGGACTTGGTTGGGACCAAGAGTTACCTGATCATATGGTGGTAAAGTGGAAATATTGGTTCAAAGAATTGGCACATCTTGGAGACATTGAAATTCCAAGATGGTACTTTGGAGAGTTGAACAATAGTCCAGACAATTTGGAGGTGCACATCTTTTGTGATGCAAGTGAGGAAGCCTAAGCAACTTGTATTTATATAAGAGGCGCATGCAAGAGGAAGTAAGTTGCAGGTTGGTTGCTGCAAAGAGTAGAGTAGCACCTTTGAAAAGGCTTTCTGTTCCAAGGTTGGAATTGATGGGTGCCGTTATTGCTAGTCGGCTTGCAATTACAGTGCGAAAGTCTTTGGCCCTCTATGAAATTCCAAGCTATTATTGGACAGACTCCACTATAGTTTGGCACTGGTTAAGAAGTCAGGCAAGGAAATGGAAACCATTTGTTGCCAATAGGGTGAGGAAATTCAAGCGCACACAGATCCCAAGCAATGGAAGCATTGTCCAGGCATCCAAAACCCCGCTGATTTACCAACACGAGGAATTTCAGTGAAAGATCTTTCACAGTCAAGTTTGTGGTGGAATGGGCCAGAGTGGCTAAAACTTGGAAGTGAAAACTGGCCTTCTAATCAGCCTATTGTAGGAGAATGCCAGGCTGAAGAAGCATGGGTGAGTGAGGTGAGAAAATGCGCTGTGAACAGTTGTCAAGTTATGCAGCAGGACCCCATATTGAGGCTTGAGGACATTAGCAGTCTGAAAAGATTGTTAAGAGTGACAGCATGGGTATATAGATTTACCAACAATATTAAGGAGAAACAAGAAGGGAAGGAATTCTGAACAGTAATAAGATTCAGCAAGCCAGGAAATACTGGGTGGTATATGTGCAGAAGGAAAAATTTGGTGAAGAGCGGGAATTGCTCACCAGCCATCCATTACAGGTTCTACCAACACATTCTGCTCTCAAGGGTTTGGATGTGTTTTGGATCAGGATTTATTGAGAGTAGGAGGTAGACTACAGTTTTCTGGGCTTCCAGAGGAGAAAAGACATCCAATTTTGCTACCTTCTGGGGGGCACTTTGTGGGCCTTTTGATCCTGGATACTCATCATAAGCTGTTACATGCGGGAGTTAGAGAAGTGATAATAGAGATTAGACAACAATTTGGATTCCCAAAATTAGACAAGTAGTAAAAAAGGTCTTGCATAAATGTGTGGTTTGCAAGCGTTGGAGTGCAAAGCCTTATTATGAAAAGGTGGCTCCACTTCCAAGAGAACGGTGTGTCTATACTGCCCCATTTGATGTAGTGGGAGTAGACTTGCAGGCCAGTCTATGTATGAGCGAGGGGAGTCTAACAAAGGTTATATATGTCTTTCACCTGTGCTACCACCAGAGCAATCCATTTGGAGTTGGTAAGCAACTTAAGTTGTGATGTATTTCTTTTGGCCTTTAAAAGGTTTGTGAACAGAAGGGGTTTCCCAAATAAAATCATATCGGATAATGCAAAAACCTTCAAAAAGGCTGCAATGGAACTCCAAGAAATTTGGTCCTTGCTAAAAGAGGAAGGATTCCAATCCTACTTTTCACACCAAGGGGTACAGTGGGAGTTTAATGTTGAGAGAGCACCATGGTGGGGAGGATTTTGGGAAAGGCTAGTGAGAAGTGTAAAGTGTCCATTAAAGAAACTTTTAGCTAATGCTCATTTGAGCAAAGAAGAATTCTGCACTGTTTTATGTGAAGTAGAAGCAATGGTGAACAGTAGGCCTATCACTTTGTTACAACAGTATGCAGGATGCAGAGCCATTGACACCAAATCATTTTCTTTGTGGTAAACGATTAACATCAAGCCCCAGTGTGCCAGAAGACTTGCAGCCTATCCAGAGCACTCAAGGAGAGTTAACCAGACGGTTCAGGTACCTTGAAGAGCTACAAGATCAGTTATGGAAGAGGTGGCAGATGGAATACTTGCCAGAACTCAATTATTACCCATCAGGCAAGGTAAAGGGCTCCAATGTAAATTGTATCAAGGTGGGAGACGTGGTAATGATTGGGGATGAAAGACCAAGGCAATGCTGGAAGCTTGGCATAATTGAAGAGTTGTTTGTTGGCAAAGACAATTTAGTTAGGTCTGCACTGGTAAAGACTTCAGGAAGGAAAGTTAAAGAGACCTATACAAAAAACTCTATGCTTTAGAAATCAGCAAAAACACAGATAGTCAAGATGAAACATTTGAGTTACAGCCTCATGGAGAAGGCTTGGCTAACCTTGCAGAAGGTAATGACAACAATGCCTCTTCGGTGGGTGTTAGAAAATCTAGAAGAGGAAGAACCATTGTTGTCCCAAGGCGATATGATGACTAAGCTGATTGATGCAGCATTGCTTGTATATATTAAGTTAAGGTGTATATATCCATCTCATAATTGTAAGGTTAGTGAAAAATTCACTTAATTTAGAGCTAGCATTTTTGGGCTCTTGTGGCATCAGTGTTTGGGACGCTGGTGCATCATTTTGGGGCGCTGCGCGTCTTTTCTACTCGTTTGTGGGATGTCGTACGTACAGGGTGTGGTCTTGTAGAGAGCTCTCTTGCAATTCAGAGTTTGGTTGTTTAGATACAAGATTGTTGCACCGTGCAATAGTCCAGGTTGCGTTGTTGTTGCAAGGTTGAGAAAGAAGACCATAAATAGTACCCTTTTGTTACATTAAATTCATGTAACTAAGGTCTAAAGTAGGCCCGCATCGAGTCAGCAACCTGAGGTTACCTGAGGTAGGACCTAATAGGATCTCAAATCCGTAAGTTTAATTTAGCTTAACTTGGGCTTCAGATAGAAACTGGCCCTTTAGAATTTGGCGTTCACGGCTCAGCTGGGATTTTGAACCCGACAAATAAATAAAATAACATGGTCCTTCAGAACCGGATTCTACCCCAAGACTGAGTCAGTTGACTATTTTTCGGCAAAGTTCTGATTGTGCAAATTGTAGCCCAAGTTAGGCCTAGACGGGTTGAGTATTATTGAGTAAGGTCCCAGGGTAAAAAGTTTGGTAGCCAATTGCGAAACTTGGCCAGTCGTCTGTCGTTGTTTTGGCCTACATTTTACCGGTTTGGTTAATTTTGGGTTATTATTGAATTAAGGTCCCAGGGTAGAGTTGGTAGCCCAATTGCGAAACTTGGCCAGTCGTCTGTCGTTGTTTTGGCCTACATTTTACCGGTTTGGTTAATTTTGGGTTATTATTGAATTAAGGTCCCAGGGTAGAAAGTTTGGTAGCCCAATTGCGAAACTTGGCCAGTCGTCTGTCGTTGTTTGGCCTACATTTTACCGGTTTGGTTAATTTTGGGTTATTATTGAATTAAGGTCCCAGGGTAGAAAGTTTGGTTGCCAATTGCGAAACTTGGCCACTTGTCTGTCGTTGTTTTTGGCCTACATTTACCAGTTGGTTAATTTGTTTATTATTCGTAGGCGAAGGTTGCAGACCAGTGCGCCAGTTACTTGGGTGGAAAAATTGGTATTCCATACTGGTGTTGGTTAGTACCCCACCTAGCAATTCAGTTTATTTGAAAGTAAAATTTATGTTTGATCAGTCCGGTTAAGTATTTCTGCCAATTCAGCTTATTTGGCATTGAGCCCAATTGTTGTTTGCATTGAAGATGAGTGCATCTGAATTGAACAAATTTATAAAAAGGAGAAGCGCCTACAAAGGTCTAATTACAAAGGTCATTGCCACTATAGATTCTGCCATAGAGCAAGAGGATTTACGCTTAGTGACTGCGCAGCTTTCCATATTAGAAACTAAAAAGGTTGCTCTAAGTGAGGTAAATGTTAAAATTGAGGCTCTTATAGAAGAGGATGAAATAGAAAATAACATAATTTAACTTTGAAGAGATTATTGATGATATATTAACGTAGGCCTCCGAGCAAAAGAGTTTAGTAGCTCAGTACAGTTAGAGACCAGGTCTGATAATGAAACACAACACTCAAAAAATGATGTTTGTGAAGTTAAGGTTAACAGATCTGTAGTTCAATTACCGAGCTTGTACTCAAAACATTTTCTGGGAGTATTCAGGAATGGCAAGGATGGGCAGACAGTTTTCAATCAGCAGTTCATTCTAGTCAAGTGTTTAAGTGCCGTGGAGAAGTTTAATATTTGCGGTCCCTCTTGGAAGGGGAGGCAGCAAAGACTATAGCAGGATTAGCATAACAGAGGCTAATTATAATGTGGCTTGAGATATATTAAAGAAACGGTTTGGTAAGCCAGAGATCTTAATTAAAAGCCACCTCCGTGAACTTTTAGCTATACCTCCTGTTAATAATCCTAATAGTGTCAAGGAGTTACGGCAGTTATATGATGAATTTGAAGTTAGAACTAGGTCCCTGGACAACTTGGGTGTAGGAATGGAAAGGTATGGTATAATGTTGGTTACTATACTGGAGTCTAAATTGCCTAGCTCAATTTTACTTGAATTAAGTAGGGTACACTCTGCAGAACATGTGTACATCCCCTTCAGCAGATGTTAAGTCTTTTAGGCACAGAATTAGCAAGACGAGAGGGAGTTGAGTTTGCACAGTGCGATGGTAAACAAGGGGACAAAGGCAGGCACAGCACCAAAGTTTCCACAAAAAGGAATAGCCCAGGTACAGTGTCAGCTCTACATGCTCCTCTGAGAATAAATTAAAGGGAATCAAGGAATGCATACTTTGCGAAGGCAACCATAAGTCATTAAATGTGAGGTGGCTGAGGCCTTACCCTTGAGGAGAGAAAGGACAGGGTAACTAAGTCCACAGCAATGTTTTAATGTTTTTGAAAGGTCATAGAGCAAGGTTTTGTAAGTTTAAAATTTGTGCAAAAATGTCATGGTAGGCATCAGCCATTATTGTGTGAAAACACTCCTAGTAGGCCTACCCCAGAAGTAGAGACATCAGTGGCACATGCCACTGCTATGCAAGGGAGTAAAAGTAAAGGGGGATTATTGCAAACAACTGCAGCCTTATTAATTGGGAATGAGGGAGAAGCTACTGTAAGAGTGTTGTTGATAGTGGTAGCCAGTGTAGTTTTATTAAGACCAGAATTTCCAGAAAAATTGAAGTTTAAAGAACTTAAGAGGGAAAATTAAGAATTCTGGGTTTGGGGGTTCCGTTCAAACCGAACCAAATTTAAGAAGGTAGAAGTTCTGGTTTAAAGGGTTTTACCGCAAAGTCCCACTATCAAGGTCCAAGCTGTAGAGATTGAGGAACTTTGTGCTCCAGTCACTACTTGTTTAGATATGGCATGTGTCCAAGAATTGCAAGTAAAGGAATTAATTTGGGCAATAATAAGTTTGAGGGAACAGAAGATATTAGTCTTTTGATTGGAGCTGACTATTATTGGGACTTCATCACTGGTATATATTGTCCGTACATCTCAAGGCCCGGTAGCTATTGAAAGTAAGCTAGGCTGGATGCTACATGGTAGCTATTGCAATGAAATGGAAATTAAGGCTCTTTTGTTAAGATTGAGGAGAACAGCCATGGTCTGGAAAGGCATTTGAAAGCGTTTTGGAACTTGAATCTATTGGCATAAAGGACAAACAGGCAAGTACAGTGAACAATGATGTTTTAGAGCAATTTGAAAAAGGGATTGGGTTTAGAGATGGTTGCTATAAAGTGGCCTACCATGGAAGGATTCTTGCAAACCCGGTTCAAACCTTCAGCTAGCTAATCGGAGGTTGGAGACTTCATTGTACAGGCTAAGAAAAAATGAGTTGTTGTTAATTGAATACAATGAGGCCATCCTAAGTTATGTAAGGAGGGCTATGCTGAAAGGGTGCAAGGTGAGTCTGGTGAGCCAGGAGGCACATATCTGCCACACCATGCAGTGGTACGCGCGAGACAAAACTACCACCAAACTGAGGGTAGTTTTTGATGGCTCAGCCAAGGACAAAGGTGGTGTGTCCTGAATGACTGTTTGGATGCTGGGCCAAATTTAAAAGCAGATTTATTTCCTTGTTACTGAGATTCAGGTTTGTAGAGTAGCATTGACTGCAGATGAATCAAGCCTTTTTGCGGATAAAGTTAAAACCAGAGGACAGAGATGCAGTAGGTATCTGTGGGTGGATACGAAAGACTTGTGGAAAATGAACCTAAGGTTCAAGCATATAGAATGAAGTCAGGTTGTTTGGCCTCAGCTCTGTCCATTTCTGTTGGCAGCTACTATGCAGTACCATTTTAAGAAATATCTGAAGTCTATCCTAACACTATTGAACACATAAGGAAAAATTTATGTGATGATTTGCTGTGTTCCGTGGATAATACAGAAATGGCTAAACATATATTCATGGAGGCTAGAGCTATAATGAGGGAGGCTGGCATGGAGCTTCGAAAATGGCAGACCAATCATTCGCAATTACCAAGAGTTTATGAGTCATTCCTGTGTAGTACCTGATGCAGCAGAAAGTATTGAGGATTCTGGTATTAAGGAGTTGTGGGCAATAGACGCAAAGGTGCTAGGCATTGTTTGGCAGCAAGATGATGATTTGTTTACCTTCAATGGAAATCTTTAGTAGAGCTGGGCTGAGAATGAGACAAGGTGGACAAAACGTACAGCTCTTAGTTTGGCTTCAAAGGTCTTTGATCCTCTTGGATTCCTGGCTCCATTTGTGATAAAGTAAAAAATTTGGTTTCAGAGCCTCTGGGAAATTGGACTTGGTTGGGACCAAGAGTTACCTGATCATATGGTGGTAAAGTGGAAATATTGGTTCCAAAGAATTGCACATCTTGGAGACATGAAATTCCAAGATGGTACTTGGAGAGTTGAACAATAGTCCAGACAATTTGGAGGTGCACATCTTTTGTGATGCAAGTGAGGAAGCCTATGCAACTTGTATTTAATATAAGAGGCGCATTGCAAGAGGAAGTAAGTTGCAGGTTGGTTGCTGCAAAGAGTAGAGTAGCACCTTTGAAAAGGCTTTCTGTTCCAAGGTTGGAATTGATGGGTGCCGTTATTGCTAGTCGGCTTGCAATTACAGTGCGAAAAGTCTGTTGGCCCTCTATGAAATTCCAAGCTATTATTGGACAGACTCCACTATAGTTTGGCACTGGTTAAGAAGTCAGGCAAGGAAATGGAAACCATTTGTTGCCAATAGGTGGAGGAAATTCAAGCGCACACAGATCCCAGCAATGAACATTGTCCAGGCATCAAAACCCCGCTGATTTACCAACACGAGGAATTTCAGTGAAAGATCTTTCACAGTCAAGTTTGTGGTGGATGGGCCAGAGTGGCTAAAACTTGGAAGTGAAAACTGGCCCTTCTAATCAGCCTATTGTAGGAGAATGCCAGGCTGAAGAAGCATGGGTGAGTGAGGTGAGAAAATGCGCTGTGAACAGTTGTCAAGTTATGCAGCAGGGACCCATATTGAGGCTTGAGGACATTAGCAGTCTGAAAAGATTGTTAAGAGTGACAGCATGGTATATAGATTTACCAACAATATTAAGGAGAAAACAAGAAGGGAAGGAATTCTGAACAGTAATGAGATTCAGCAAGCCAGGAAATACTGGGTGGTATATGTGCAGAAGGAAAAAATTTGGTGAAGAGCGGAATTGCTCACCAGCCATCCATTACAGGTTCTACCAAACATTCTGCTCTCAAGGTTGGATGTTTTTGGATCAGGATTTATTGAGAGTAGGAGGTAGACTACGTTTTCTGGGCTTCCAGAGGAGAAAAGACATCCAATTTTGCTACTTCGGGGGGCACTTGTGGGCCTTTTGATCCTGGATACTCATCATAAGCGTTACATGCGGGAGTTAGAGAAGTGATAATAGAGATTAGACAACAATTTGGATTCCCAAAATTAGACAAGTAGTAAAAAAGGTCTTGCATAAATGTGTGGTTTGCAAGCGTTGGAGTGCAAAGACTTATTATGAAAAGGTGGCTCCACTTCCAAGAGAACGTTGTGTCTATACTGCCCATTTGATGTAGTGGGAGTAGACTTTGCAGGGCCAGGTCTATGTGTATGAGCGAGGGGAGTCTAACAAAGGTTATATATGTCTTTTCACCTGTGCTACCACCAGAGCAATCCATTGGAGTTGGTAAGCAACTTAAGTTGTGATGTATTTCTTTTGGCCTTAAAAGGTTTGTGAACAGAAGGGGTTTCCCAAATAAAATCATATCGGATAATGCAAAAACCTTCAAAAAGGCTGCCAATGGAACTCCAAGAAATTTGGTCCTTGCTAAAAGAGGAAGGATTCCAATCCTACTTTTCACACCAAGGGGTACAGTGGGAGTTTAATGTTGAGAGAGCACCATGGTGGGGAGGATTTTGGGAAAGGCTAGTGAGAAGTGTAAAGTGTCCATTAAAGAAACTTTTAGCTAATGCTCATTTGGCAAAGAAGAATTCTGCACTGTTTTATGTGAAGTAGAAGCAATGGTGAACAGTAGCCTATCACTTTGTTTACAAACAGTATGCAGGAGCAGAGCCATTGACACCAAATCATTTTCTTTGTGGTAAACGATTAACATCAAGCCCCAGTGTGCCAGAAGACTTGCAGCCTATCCAGAGCACTCAAGGAGAGTTAACCAGACGGTTCAGGTACCTTGAAGAGCTACAAGATCAGTTATGGAAGAGGTGGCAGATGGAATACTTGCCAGAACTCAATTATTACCCATCAGGCAAGGTAAAGGGCTCCAATGTAAATTGTATCAAGGTGGGAGACGTGGTAATGATTGGGGATGAAAAACCAAGGCAATGCTGGAAGCTTGGCATAATTGAAGAGTTGTTTGTTGGCAAAGACAATTTAGTTAGGTCTGCACTGGTAAAGACTTCAGGAGGAAAGTTAAAGAGACCTATACAAAAACTCTATGCTTTAGAAATCAGCAAAAACACAGATAGTCAAGATGAAACATTTGAGTTACAGCCTCATGGAGAAGGCTTGGCTAACCTTGCAGAAGGTAATGACAACAATGCCTCTTCGGTGGGGTGTTAGAAAATCTAGAAGAGGAAGAACCATTGTTGTCCCAAGGCGATATGATGACTAAGCTGATTGATGCAGCATTGCTTGTATATATTAAGTTAAGGTGTATATATATCCATCTCATAATTGTAAGGTTAGTGAAAAATTCACTTAATTTAGAGCTAGCATTTTTGGGCTCTTGTGGCATCAGTGTTTGGGACGCTGGTGGCATCATTTTGGGGCGCTGCGCGTCTTTTCTACTCGTTTGTGGGATGTCGTACGTACAGGGTGTGGTCTTGTAGAGAGCTCTCTTGCAATTCAGTTTGGTTGTTTAGATACAAGATTGTTGCACCGTGCAATAGTCCAGGTTGCGTTGTTGTTGCAAGGTTGAGAAAGAAGACCATAAATAGTACCCTTTTTGTTTACATTAAATTCATGTAACTAAGGTCTAAAGTAGGCCCGCATCGAGTCAGCAACCCTGAGGTTACCCTGAGGTAGGACCTAATAGGATCTCAAATCCGTAAGTTTTAATTTAGCTTAACTTGGGCTTCAGATAGAACTGGCCCTTTAGAATTTGGCCGTTCACGGCTCAGCTGGGATTTTGAACCCGACAAATAAATAAAATAACATGGTCCTTCAGAACCGGATTCTACCCCAAGACTGAGTCAGTGACTATTTTTCGGCAAAGTTCTGATTGTGCAAATTGTAGCCCAAGTTAGGCCTAGACGGGTTGAGTATTATTGAGTTAAGGTCCCAGGGTAAAAAGTTTGGTAGCCCAATTGCGAAACTTGGCCAGTCGTCTGTCGTTGTTTTGGCCTACATTTTACCGGTTTGGTTAATTTTGGGTTATTATTGAATTAAGGTCCCAGGGTAGAAAGTTTGGTAGCCCAATTGCGAAACTTGGCCAGTCGTCTGTCGTTGTTTTGGCCTACATTTTACCGGTTTGGTTAATTTTGGGTTATTATTGAATTAAGGTCCCAGGGTAGAAAGTTTGGTTGCCCAATTGCGAAACTTGGCCACTTGTCTGTCGTTGTTTTTGGCCTACATTTACCAGTTTGGTTAATTTGGTTTATTATTCGTAGGCGAAGGTTGCAGACCAGTGCGCCAGTTACTTGGGTGGAAAAATTGGTATTCCATACTGGTGTTGGTTAGTACCCCACCTAGCAATTCAGTTTATTTGAAAGTAAAATTTATGTTTGATCAGTTCGGTTAAGTATTTCTGCCAATTCAGCTTATTTGGCATTGAGCCCAATTGTTGTTTGCATTGAAGATGAGTGCATCTGAATTGAACAAATTTATAAAAAGGAGAAGCGCCTACAAAGGTCTAATTACAAAGGTCATTGCCACTATAGATTCTGCCATAGAGCAAGAGGATTTACGCTTAGTGACTGCGCAGCTTTCCATATTAGAAACTAAAAAGGTTGCTCTAAGTGAGGTAAATGTTAAAATTGAGGCTCTTATAGAAGAGGATGAAATAGAAAATAACATAATTTACTTTGAAGAGATTATTGATGATATAATTAACGTAGGCCTCCGAGCAAAAGAGTTTAGTAGCTCAGTACAGTTAGAGACCAGGTCTGATAATGAAACACAACACTCAAAAAATGATGTTTGTGAAGTTAAGGTTAACAGATCTGTAGTTCAATTACCGAGGCTTGTACTCAAAACATTTTCTGGGAGTATTCAGGAATGGCAAGGATGGGCAGACAGTTTTCAATCAGCAGTTCATTCTAGTCAAGTGTTAAGTGCCGTGGAGAAGTTTAATTATTTGCGGTCCCTCTTGGAAGGGGAGGCAGCAAAGACTATAGCAGGATTAGCATTAACAGAGGCTAATTATAATGTGGCTTGAGATATATTAAAGAAACGGTTTGGTAAGCCAGAGATCTTAATTAAAAGCCACCTCCGTGAACTTTTAGCTATACCTCCTGTTAATAATCCTAATAGTGTCAAGGAGTTACGGCAGTTATATGATGAATTTGAAGTTAGAACTAGGTCCCTGGACAACTTGGGTGTAGGAATGGAAAGGTATGGTATAATGTTGGTTACTATACTGGAGTCTAAATTGCCTAGCTCAATTTTGCTTGAATTAAGTAGGGTACACTCTGCAGAACATGTGTACATCCCCCTTCAGCAGATGTTAAGTCTTTTAGGCACAGAATTAGCAAGACGAGAGGGAGTTGAGTTTGCACAGTGGGATGGTAAACAAGGGGACAAAGGCAGGCACAGCACCAAAGTTTCCACAAAAAGGAATAGCCCAGGTACAGTGTCAGCTCTACATGCCTCCTCTGAGAATAAATTAAAGGGAATCAAGGAATGCATACTTTGCGAAGGCAACCATAAGTCATATAAATGTGAGGTGGCTGAGGCCTTACCCTTTGAGGAGAGAAAGGACAGGGTAACTAAGTCCACAGCATGTTTTAAATGTTTTTGAAAGGTCATAGAGCAAGGTTTTGTAAGTTTAAAATTTTGTGCAAAAAATGTCATGGTAGGCATCAGCCATTATTGTGTGAAAACACTCCTAGTAGGCCTACCCAGAAGTAGAGACATCAGTGGCACATGCCACTGCTATGCAAGGGAGTAAAAGTAAAGGGGGATTATTGCAAACAACTGCAGCCTTATTAATTGGGAATGAGGGAGAAGCTACTGTAAGAGTGTTGTTTGATAGTGGTAGCCAGTGTAGTTTTATTAAGACCAGAATTTCCAGAAAATTGAAGTTTAAAGAACTTAAGAGGGAAAATTTAAGAATTTCTGGGTTTGGGGGTTCCGTTCAAACCCGAACCAAATTTAAGAAGGTAGAAGTTCTGGTTAAAGGGTTGTTACCGCAAAGTCCCACTATCAAGGTCCAAGCTGTAGAGATTGAGGAACTTTGTGCTCCAGTCACTACTTGTTTAGATATGGCATGTGTCCAAGAATTGCAAGTTAAAGGAATTAATTTGGGCAATAATAAGTTTGAGGGAACAGAAGATATTAGTCTTTTGATTGGAGCTGACTATTATTGGGACTTCATCACTGGTAATATTGTCCGTACATCTCAAGGCCCGGTAGCTATTGAAAGTAAGCTAGGCTGGATGCTACATGGTAGCTATTGCAATGAAATGGAAATTAAGGCTCTTTTTGTTAAGATTGAGGAGAACAGCCATGGTCTGGAAAGGCATTTGAAAGCGTTTTGGGAACTTGAATCTATTGGCATAAAGGACAAACAGGCAAGTACAGTGAACAATGATGTTTTAGAGCAATTTGAAAAAGGGATTGGGTTTAGAGATGGTTGCTATAAAGTTGGCCTACCATGGAAGGATTCTTGCAAACCCGGTTCAAACCTTCAGCTAGCTAATCGGAGGTTGGAGACTTCATTGTACAGGCTAAGAAAAAATGAGTTGTTGTTAATTGAATACAATGAGGCCATCCTAAGTTATGTAAGGGAGGGCTATGCTGAAAGGGTGCAAGGTGAGCTGGTGAGCCAGGAGGCACATTATCTGCCACACCATGCAGTGGTACGGCGAGACAAAACTACCACCAAACTGAGGGTAGTTTTTGATGGCTCAGCCAAGGACAAAGGTGGTGTGTCCTTGAATGACTGTTTGGATGCTGGGCCAAATTTAAAAGCAGATTTATTTTCCTTGTTACTGAGATTCAGGTTTGGTAGAGTAGCATTGACTGCAGATGTGAATCAAGCCTTTTTGCGGATAAAGTTAAAACCAGAGGACAGAGATGCAGTAAGGTATCTGTGGGTGGATACGAAAGACTTGTTGGAAAATGAACCTAAGGTTCAAGCATATAGAATGAAGTCAGTGTTGTTTGGCCTCAGCTCTAGTCCATTTCTGTTGGCAGCTACTATGCAGTACCATTTTAAGAAATATTCTGAAGTCTATCCTAACACTATTGAACACATAAGGAAAAATTTTTATGTTGATGATTTGCTGTGTTCCGTGGATAATACAGAAATGGCTAAACATATATTCATGGAGGCTAGAGCTATAATGAGGGAGGCTGGCATGGAGCTTCGAAAATGGCAGACCAATCATTCGCAATTACAAGAGTTTATGAGTCATTCCTGTGTAGTACCTGATGCAGCAGAAAGTATTGAGGATTCTGGTATTAAGGAGTTGTGGGCAATAGACGCAAAGGTGCTAGGCATTGTTTGGCAGCAAGATGATGATTTGTTTACCTTCAATGGGAAATCTTTAGTAGAGCTGGCTGAGAATGAGACAAGGTGGACAAAACGTACAGCTCTTAGTTTGGCTTCAAAGGTCTTTGATCCTCTTGGATTCCTGGCTCCATTTGTGATAAAGTAAAAAATTTGGTTTCAGAGCCTCTGGGAAATTGGACTTGGTTGGGACCAAGAGTTACCTGATCATATGGTGGTAAAGTGGAAATATTGGTTCAAAGAATTGGCACATCTTGGAGACATTGAAATTCCAAGATGGTACTTTGGAGAGTTGAACAATAGTCCAGACAATTTGGAGGTGCACATCTTTTGTGATGCAAGTGAGGAAGCCTATGCAACTTGTATTTATATAAGAGGCGCATTGCAAGAGGAAGTAAGTTGCAGGTTGGTTGCTGCAAAGAGTAGAGTAGCACCTTTGAAAAGGCTTTCTGTTCCAAGGTTGGAATTGATGGGTGCCGTTATTGCTAGTCGGCTTGCAATTACAGTGCGAAAGTCTTTGGCCCTCTATGAAATTCCAAGCTATTATTGGACAGACTCCACTATAGTTTGGCACTGGTTAAGAAGTCAGGCAAGGAAATGGAAACCATTTGTTGCCAATAGGGTGGAGGAAATTCAAGCGCACACAGATCCCAAGCAATGGAAGCATTGTCCAGGCATCCAAAACCCCGCTGATTTACCAACACGAGGAATTTCAGTGAAAGATCTTTCACAGTCAAGTTTGTGGTGGAATGGGCCAGAGTGGCTAAAACTTGGAAGTGAAAACTGGCCTTCTAATCAGCCTATTGTAGGAGAATGCCAGGCTGAAGAAGCATGGGTGAGTGAGGTGAGAAAATGCGCTGTGAACAGTTGTCAAGTTATGCAGCAGGACCCCATATTGAGGCTTGAGGACATTAGCAGTCTGAAAAGATTGTTAAGAGTGACAGCATGGGTATATAGATTTACCAACAATATTAAGGGAGAAACAAGAAGGGAAGGAATTCTGAACAGTAATGAGATTCAGCAAGCCAGGAAATACTGGGTGGTATATGTGCAGAAGGAAAAATTTGGTGAAGAGCGGGAATTGCTCACCAGCCATCCATTACAGGTTCTACCAACACATTCTGCTCTCAAGGGTTTGGATGTGTTTTTGGATCAGGATTTATTGAGAGTAGGAGGTAGACTACAGTTTTCTGGGCTTCCAGAGGAGAAAAGACATCCAATTTTGCTACCTTCTGGGGGCACTTTGTGGGCCTTTTGATCCTGGATACTCATCATAAGCTGTTACATGCGGGAGTTAGAGAAGTGATAATAGAGATTAGACAACAATTTTGGATTCCCAAAATTAGACAAGTAGTAAAAAAGGTCTTGCATAAATGTGTGGTTTGCAAGCGTTGGAGTGCAAAGCCTTATTATGAAAAGGTGGCTCCACTTCCAAGAGAACGGTGTGTCTATACTGCCCCATTTGATGTAGTGGGAGTAGACTTTGCAGGGCCAGTCTATGTGTATGAGCGAGGGGAGTCTAACAAAGGTTATATATGTCTTTTCACCTGTGCTACCACCAGAGCAATCCATTTGGAGTTGGTAAGCAACTTAAGTTGTGATGTATTTCTTTTGGCCTTTAAAAGGTTTGTGAACAGAAGGGGTTTCCCAAATAAAATCATATCGGATAATGCAAAAACCTTCAAAAAGGCTGCAAGGAACTCCAAGAAATTTGGTCCTTGCTAAAAGAGGAAGGATTCCAATCCTACTTTTCACACCAAGGGGTACAGTGGGAGTTTATTGTTGAGAGAGCACCATGGTGGGGAGGATTTTGGGAAAGGCTAGTGAGAAGTGTAAAGTGTCCATTAAAGAAACTTTTAGCTAATGCTCATTTGAGCAAAGAAGAATTCTGCACTGTTTTATGTGAAGTAGAAGCAATGGTGAACAGTAGGCCTATCACTTTTGTTTACAACAGTATGCAGGATGCAGAGCCATTGACACCAAATCATTTTCTTTGTGGTAAACGATTAACATCAAGCCCCAGTGTGCCAGAAGACTTGCAGCCTATCCAGAGCACTCAAGGAGAGTTAACCAGACGGTTCAGGTACCTTGAAGAGCTACAAGATCAGTTATGGAAGAGGTGGCAGATGGAATACTTGCCAGAACTCAATTATTACCCATCAGGCAAGGTAAAGGGCTCCAATGCAAATTGTATCAAGGTGGGAGACGTGGTAATGATTGGGGATGAAAACCAAGGCAATGCTGGAAGCTTGGCATAATTGAAGAGTTGTTTGTTGGCAAAGACAATTTAGTTAGGTCTGCACTGGTAAAGACTTCAGGAGGAAAGTTAAAGAGACCTATACAAAAACTCTATGCTTTAGAAATCAGCAAAAACACAGATAGTCAAGATGAAACATTTGAGTTACAGCCTCATGGAGAAGGCTTGGCTAACCTTGCAGAAGGTAATGACAACAATGCCTCTTCGGTGGGGTGTTAGAAAATCTAGAAGAGGAAGAACCATTGTTGTCCCAAGGCGATATGATGACTAAGCTGATTGATGCAGCATTGCTTGTATATATTAAGTTAAGGTGTATATATATCCATCTCATAATTGTAAGGTTAGTGAAAAATTCACTTAATTTAGAGCTAGCATTTTTGGGCTCTTGTGGCATCAGTGTTTGGGACGCTGGTGGCATCATTTTGGGGCGCTGCGCGTCTTTTCTACTCGTTTGTGGGATGTCGTACGTACAGGGTGTGGTCTTGTAGAGAGCTCTCTTGCAATTCAGTTTGGTTGTTTAGATACAAGATTGTTGCACCGTGCAATAGTCCAGGTTGCGTTGTTGTTGCAAGGTTGAGAAAGAAGACCATAAATAGTACCCTTTTTGTTTACATTAAATTCATGTAACTAAGGTCTAAAGTAGGCCCGCATCGAGTCAGCAACCCTGAGGTTACCCTGAGGTAGGACCTAATAGGATCTCAAATCCGTAAGTTTTAATTTAGCTTAACTTGGGCTTCAGATAGAACTGGCCCTTTAGAATTTGGCCGTTCACGGCTCAGCTGGGATTTTGAACCCGACAAATAAATAAAATAACATGGTCCTTCAGAACCGGATTCTACCCCAAGACTGAGTCAGTGACTATTTTTCGGCAAAGTTCTGATTGTGCAAATTGTAGCCCAAGTTAGGCCTAGACGGGTTGAGTATTATTGTTAAGGTCCCAGGGTAAAAAGTTTGGTAGCCCAATTGCGAAACTTGGCCAGTCGTCTGTCGTTGTTTTGGCCTACATTTTACCGGTTTGGTTAATTTTGGGTTATTATTGAATTAAGGTCCCAGGGTAGAAAGTTTGGTCGCCCAATTGCGAAACTTGGCCAGTCGTCTGTCGTTGTTTTGGCCTACATTTTACCGGTTTGGTTAATTTTGGGTTATTATTGAATTAAGGTCCCAGGGTAGAAAGTTTGGTAGCCCAATTGCGAAACTTGGCCAGTCGTCTGTCGTTGTTTTGGCCTACATTTTACCGGTTTGGTTAATTTTGGGTTATTATTGAATTAAGGTCCCAGGGTAGAAAGTTTGGTTGCCCAATTGCGAAACTTGGCCACTTGTCTGTCGTTGTTTTGGCCTACATTTACCAGTTTGGTTAATTTGGTTTATTATTCGTAGGCGAAGGTTGCAGACCAGTGCGCCAGTTACTTGGGTGGAAAAATTTGGTATTCCATACTGGTGTTGGTTAGTACCCCACCTAGCAATTCAGTTTATTTGAAAGTAAAATTTATGTTTGATCAGTTTCGGTTAAGTATTTCTGCCAATTCAGCTTATTTGGCATTGAGCCCAATTGTTGTTTGCATTGAAGATGAGTGCATCTGAATTGAACAAATTTATAAAAAGGAGAAGCGCCTACAAAGGTCTAATTACAAAGGTCATTGCCACTATAGATTCTGCCATAGAGCAAGAGGATTTACGCTTAGTGACTGCGCAGCTTTCCATATTAGAAACTAAAAAGGTTGCTCTAAGTGAGGTAAATGTTAAAATTGAGGCTCTTATAGAAGAGGATGAAATAGAAAATAACATAATTTACTTTGAAGAGATTATTGATGATATAATTAACGTAGGCCTCCGAGCAAAAGAGTTTAGTAGCTCAGTACAGTTAGAGACCAGGTCTGATAATGAAACACAACACTCAAAAATGATGTTTGTGAAGTTAAGGTTAACAGATCTGTAGTTCAATTACCGAGGCTTGTACTCAAAACATTTTCTGGGAGTATTCAGGAATGGCAAGGATGGGCAGACAGTTTTCAATCAGCAGTTCATTCTAGTCAAGTGTTAAGTGCCGTGGAGAAGTTTAATTATTTGCGGTCCCTCTTGGAAGGGGAGGCAGCAAAGACTATAGCAGGATTAGCATTAACAGAGGCTAATTATAATGTGGCTTGGATATATTAAAGAAACGGTTTGGTAAGCCAGAGATCTTAATTAAAAGCCACCTCCGTGCACTTTTAGCTATACCTCCTGTTAATAATCCTAATAGTGTCAAGGAGTTACGGCAGTTATATGATGAATTTGAAATTAGAACTAGGTCCCTGGACAACTTGGGTGTA
This sequence comes from Bathynomus jamesi, assembly GCA_023014485.1. Lineage (NCBI taxonomy): Eukaryota > Metazoa > Arthropoda > Malacostraca > Isopoda > Cirolanidae > Bathynomus > Bathynomus jamesi. Next base: position 103,954 of record JAJOZX010010803.1, read on the forward strand.
GGAATGGAAAGGTATGGTATAATGTTGGTTACTATACTGGAGTCTAAATTGCCTAGCTCAATTTTGCTTGAATTAAGTAGGGACACTCTGCAGAACATGTGTACATCCCCCTTCAGCAGATGTTAAGTCTTTTAGGCACAGAATTAGCAAGACGAGAGGGAGTTGAGTTTGCACAGTGGGATGGTAAACAAGGGGACAAAGGCAGGCACAGCACCAAAGTTTCCACAAAAAGGAATAGCCCAGGTACAGTGTCAGCTCTACATGCCTCCTCTGAGAATAAATTAAAGGGAATCAAGGAATGCATATTTGCGAAGGCAACCACAAGTCATATAAATGTGAGGTGGCTGAGGCCTTACCCTTTGAGGAGAGAAAGGACAGGGTAACTAAGTCCACAGCATGTTTTAAATGTTTTTGAAAGGTCATAGAGCAAGGTTTTGTAAGTTTAAAATTTTGTGCAAAAAATGTCATGGTAGGCATCAGCCATTATTGTGTGAAAACACTCCTAGTAGGCCTACCCCAGAAGTAGAGACATCAGTGGCACATGCCACTGCTATGCAAGGGAGTAAAAGTAAAGGGGGATTATTGCAAACAACTGCAGCCTTATTAATTGGGAATGAGGGAGAAGCTACTGTAAGAGTGTTGTTTGATAGTGGTAGCCAGTGTAGTTTTATTAAGACCAGAATTTCCAGAAAATTGAAGTTTAAAGAACTTAAGAGGGAAAATTTAAGAATTTCTGGGTTTGGGGGTTCCGTTCAAACCGAACCAAATTTAAGAAGGTAGAAGTTCTGGTTAAAGGGTTGTTACCGCAAAGTCCCACTATCAAGGTCCAAGCTGTAGAGATTGAGGAACTTTGTGCTCCAGTCACTACTTGTTTAGATATGGCATGTGTCCAAGAATTGCAAGTTAAAGGAATTAATTTGGGCAATAATAAGTTTGAGGGAACAGAAGATATTAGTCTTTTGATTGGAGCTGACTATTATTGGGACTTCATCACTGGTAATATTGTCCGTACATCTCAAGGCCCGGTAGCTATTGAAAGTAAGCTAGGCTGGATGCTACATGGTAGTTATTGCAATGAAATGGAAGTTAAGGCTCTTTTTGTTAAGATTGAGGAGAACAGCCATGGTCTGGAAAGGCATTTGAAAGCGTTTTGGGAACTTGAATCTATTGGCATAAAGGACAACAGGCAAGTACAGTGAACAATGATGTTTTAGAGCAATTTGAAAAAGGGATTGGGTTTAGAGATGGTTGCTATGAAGTTGGCCTACCATGGAAGGATTCTTGCAAACCCGGTTCAAACCTTCAGCTAGCTAATCGGAGGTTGGAGACTTCATTGTACAGGCTAAGAAAAAATGAGTTGTTGTTAATTGAATACAATGAGGCCATCCTAAGTTATGTAAGGGAGGGCTATGCTGAAAGGGTGCAAGGTGAGCTGGTGAGCCAGGAGGCACATTATCTGCCACACCATGCAGTGGTACGGCGAGACAAAACTACCACCAAACTGAGGGTAGTTTTTGATGGCTCAGCCAAGGACAAAGGTGGTGTGTCCTTGAATGACTGTTTGGATGCTGGGCCAAATTTAAAGCAGATTTATTTTCCTTGTTACTGAGATTCAGGTTTGGTAGAGTAGCATTGACTGCAGATGTGAAGCAAGCCTTTTTGCGGATAAAGTTAAAACCAGAGGACAGAGATGCAGTAAGGTATCTGTGGGTGGATACGAAAGACTTGTTGGAAAATGAACCTAAGGTTCAAGCATATAGAATGAAGTCAGTGTTGTTTGGCCTCAGCTCTAGTCCATTTCTGTTGGCAGCTACTATGCAGTACCATTTTAAGAAATATTCTGAAGTCTATCCTAACACTATTGAACACATAAGGAAAAATTTTTATGTTGATGATTTGCTGTGTTCCGTGGATAATACAGAAATGGCTAAACATATATTCATGGAGGCTAGAGCTATAATGAGGGAGGCTGGCATGGAGCTTCGAAAATGGCAGACCAATCATTCGCAATTACAAGAGTTTATGAGTCATTCCTGTGTAGTACCTGATGCAGCAGAAAGTATTGAGGATTCTGGTATTAAGGAGTTGTGGGCAATAGACGCAAAGGTGCTAGGCATTGTTTGGCAGCAAGATGATGATTTGTTTACCTTCAATGGGAAATCTTTAGTAGAGCTGGCTGAGAATGAGACAAGGTGGACAAAACGTACAGCTCTTAGTTTGGCTTCAAAGGTCTTTGATCCTCTTGGATTCCTGGCTCCATTTGTGATAAAGTAAAAAATTTGGTTTCAGAGCCTCTGGGAAATTGGACTTGGTTGGGACCAAGAGTTACCTGATCATATGGTGGTAAGTGGAAATATTGGTTCAAAGAATTGGCACATCTTGGAGACATTGAAATCCCAAGATGGTACTTTGGAGAGTTGAACAATAGTCCAGACAATTTGGAGCTGCACATCTTTTGTGATGCAAGTGAGGAAGCCTATGCAACTTGTATTTATATAAGAGGCGCATTGCAAGAGGAAGTAAGTTGCAGGTTGGTTGCTGCAAAGAGTAGAGTAGCACCTTTGAAAAGGCTTTCTGTTCCAAGGTTGGAATTGATGGGTGCCGTTATTGCTAGTCGGCTTGCAATTACAGTGCGAAAGTCTTTGGCCCTCTATGAAATTCCAAGCTATTATTGGACAGACTCCACTATAGTTTGGCACTGGTTAAGAAGTCAGGCAAGGAAATGGAAACCATTTGTTGCCAATAGGGTGGAGGAAATTCAAGCGCACACAGATCCCAAGCAATGGAAGCATTGTCCAGGCATCCAAAACCCCGCTGATTTACCAACACGAGGAATTTCAGTGAAAGATCTTTCACAGTCAAGTTTGTGGTGGAATGGGCCAGAGTGGCTAAAACTTGGAAGTGAAAACTGGCCTTCTAATCAGCCTATTGTAGGAGAATGCCAGGCTGAAGAAGCATGGGTGAGTGAGGTGAGAAAATGCGCTGTGAACAGTTGTCAAGTTATGCAGCAGGACCCCATATTGAGGCTTGAGGACATTAGCAGTCTGAAAAGATTGTTAAGAGTGACAGCATGGGTATATAGATTTACCAACAATATTAAGGGAGAAACAAGAAGGGAAGGAATTCTGAACAGTAATGAGATTCAGCAAGCCAGGAAATACTGGGTGGTATATGTGCAGAAGGAAAAATTTGGTGAAGAGGGAATTGCTCACCAGCCATCCATTACAGGTTCTACCAACACATTCTGCTCTCAAGGGTTTGGATGTGTTTTTGGATCAGGATTTATTGAGAGTAGGAGGTAGACTACAGTTTTCTGGGCTTCCAGAGGAGAAAAGACATCCAATTTTGCTACCTTCTGGGGGGCACTTTGTGGGCCTTTTGATCCTGGATACTCATCATAAGCTGTTACATGCTGGAGTTAGAGAAGTGATAATAGAGATAGACAACAATTTTGGATTCCCAAAATTAGACAAGTAGTAAAAAAGGTCTTGCATAAATGTGTGGTTTGCAAGCGTTGGAGTGCAAAGCCTTATTATGAAAAGGTGGCTCCACTTCCAAGAGAACGGTGTGTCTATACTGCCCCATTTGATGTAGTGGGAGTAGACTTTGCAGGGCCAGTCTATGTGTATGAGCGAGGGGAGTCTAACAAAGGTTATATACAGTGCCCGCGAAAAGTATCCGATCACCCTGAAATTTGTATTTTTTACATAAAAAACAATGTTTAAATGTATACTAACCTTATATTAGTATTTTGTCATCTGTCCTTTGGTTTGGATGACTTGTTCTAGACGTTTTGGCATGGATTTAATCAAGTTTTGACAAACTTCCACTGATATTTCCTTGCACCATACCTTTTTGATGGCTCTTGTAATTTTTCGACTGAGCCAGTGTCGTGGCATTCAACCTTATTTTTTATTATTAGCCACATATTTTCTATCGGATTGAGATCTGGACTATTACCAGGCCAATCCAAAATATCAAATTTATTGTCAGTAATCCATTTTGTCACTATTTTGGCCCTGTGACATGGTGCACCATCATGCATGTATGTTTTTGTCCTTTGGATTGCCATTGCCATTGGAAGTTTATCCTGTAGCATTGCTAAATACCGTGCACCATTCATAGTTGTGTTCTTCGGAAGAAAATATAGGTTTCCACGCCCATAGTAACCGAAACAACCCCAAACCATCACACTTGGAGGGTGTTTCATTGTCTTTAGGGTGTATTTAGGGTCCATCCTATTTGAGCCAATGGGCCGGCGAACCTTTTTTGGACAACTTCTGAATGTCAAAAATGTCGACTCATCACTAAATAAAACCTTCTTCCAGTCATCAACAGTCCAATGAATATATTTTTTACAAAATGCGACACGTTTTTTACGCATTTTTTCATTAATGAACGGTTTCTTAGCAGCATGGCGAGATGGTAATCCGAGTTCTTTTTGGAGCCGCTCCTGGATAGTTCGTTCAGAAACACCAGATAACAAATTATTCATATTAAATTTTATTTCTTTCGCAGTTATTGTTGGGTTTTTCAATACTAAACGTTTCATAAGTTTGTCTGTTCGTGAATTTGTTTTTCTCGGTCTGCCAGATCGTTTTTTAGGGACTGGCGTGGTTAGGCCGGCATTGTTCTTAGCCCGTGAAACCCATAAATTAACGGTAGTTTGGGATATGTTTAATTCCTTAGCTATCTGTCTCTGTGATTTCCCACATGTATGCAAAGCAACAATAGCACCTCGACAATCACTCTTAAGTTGTTTTTTAGCACACATTATATATAAATTTTATTTACACCACTTTCTGTAAAAAAAAAAAAAATATCAATAAATTTACACAAACAGTGAAATCTGACAACTTTGAGACACAGCCACCCGCAACGAAGGCTACCAGAACACTAATTTGAGAATGCGTTCGATAGCTCTCATATCAGCGAGCAACCTCAAAGTTACCAGATGTCGCTAGAACAAATAGAAAGTGAATTATGTGTCTCTGAATATCAAGGGAAAATATTGTATTTTCTTGAGTGATCGGATACTTTTCGCGGGCACTGTATGTCTTTTCACCTGTGCTACCACCAGAGCAATCCATTTGGAGTTGGTAAGCAACTTAAGTTGTGATGTATTTCTTTTGGCCTTTAAAAGGTTTGTGAACAGAAGGGGTTTCCCAAATAAAATCATATCGATAATGCAAAAACCTTCAAAAAGGCTGCAAAGGAACTCCAAGAAATTTGGTCCTTGCTAAAAGAGGAAGGATTCCAATCCTACTTTTCACACCAAGGGGTACAGTGGGAGTTTATGTTGAGAGAGCACCATGGTGGGGAGGATTTTGGGAAAGGCTAGTGAGAAGTGTAAAGTGTCCATTAAAGAAACTTTTAGCTAATGCTCATTTGAGCAAAGAAGAATTCTGCACTGTTTTATGTGAAGTAGAAGCAATGGTGAACAGTAGGCCTATCACTTTTGTTTACAACAGTATGCAGGATGCAGAGCCATTGACACCAAATCATTTTCTTTGTGGTAAACGATTAACATCAAGCCCAGTGTGCCAGAAGACTTGCAGCCTATCCAGAGCACTCAAGGAGAGTTAACCAGACGGTTCAGGTACCTTGAAGAGCTACAAGATCAGTTATGGAAGAGGTGGCAGATGGAATACTTGCCAGAACTCAATTATTACCCATCAGGCAAGGTAAAGGGCTCCAATGTAAATTGTATCAAGGTGGGAGACGTGGTAATGATTGGGGATGAAAGACCAAGGCAATGCTGGAAGCTTGGCATAATTGAAGAGTTGTTTGTTGGCAAAGACAATTTAGTTAGGTCTGCACTGGTAAAGACTTCAGGAGGAAAGTTAAAGAGACCTATACAAAAACTCTATGCTTTAGAAATCAGCAAAAACACAGATAGTCAAGATGAAACATTTGAGTTACAGCCTCATGGAGAAGGCTTGGCTAACCTTGCAGAAGGTAATGACAACAATGCCTCTTCGGTGGGGAGTGTTAGAAAATCTAGAAGAGGAAGAACCATTGTTGTCCCAAGGCGATATGATGACTAAGCTGATTGATGCAGCATTGCTTGTATATATTAAGTTAAGGTGTATATATATCCATCTCATAATTGTAAGGTTAGTGAAAAATTCACTTAATTTAGAGCTAGCATTTTTGGGCTCTTGTGGCATCAGTGTTTGGGACGCTGGTGGCATCATTTTGGGGCGCTGCGCGTCTTTTCTACTCGTTTGGGATGTCGTACGTACAGGGTGTGGTCTTGTAGAGAGCTCTCTTGCAATTCAGTTTGGTTGTTTAGATACAAGATTGTTGCACCGTGCAATAGTCCAGGTTGCGTTGTTGTTGCAAGGTTGAGAAAGAAGACCATAAATAGTACCCTTTTTGTTTACATTAAATTCATGTAACTAAGGTCTAAGTAGGCCCGCATCGAGTCAGCAACCCTGAGGTTACCCTGAGGTAGGACCTAATAGGATCTCAAATCCGTAAGTTTTAATTTAGCTTAACTTGGGCTTCAGATAGAACTGGCCCTTTAGAATTTGGCCGTTCACGGCTCAGCTGGGATTTTGAACCCGACAAATAAATAAAATAACATGGTCCTTCAGAACCGGATTCTACCCCAAGACTGAGTCAGTGACTATTTTTCGGCAAAGTTCTGATTGTGCAAATTGTAGCCCAAGTTAGGCCTAGACGGGTTGAGTATTATTGAGTTAAGGTCCCAGGGTAAAAAGTTTGGTAGCCCAATTGCGAAACTTGGCCAGTCGTCTGTCGTTGTTTTGGCCTACATTTTACCGGTTTGGTTAATTTTGGGTTATTATTGAATTAAGGTCCCAGGGTAGAAAGTTTGGTAGCCCAATTGCGAAACTTGGCCAGTCGTCTGTCGTTGTTTTGGCCTACATTTTACCGGTTTGGTTAATTTTGGGTTATTATTGAATTAAGGTCCCAGGGTAGAAAGTTTGGGCCCAATTGCGAAACTTGGCCAGTCGTCTGTCGTTGTTTTGGCCTACATTTTACCGGTTTGGTTAATTTTGGGTTATTATTGAATTAAGGTCCCAGGGTAGAAAGTTTGGTTGCCCAATTGCGAAACTTGGCCACTTGTCTGTCGTTGTTTTTGGCCTACATTTACCAGTTTGGTTAATTTGGTTTATTATTCGTAGGCGAAGGTTGCAGACCAGTGCGCCAGTTACTTGGGTGGAAAAATTGGTATTCCATACTGGTGTTGGTTAGTACCCCACCTAGCAATTCAGTTTATTTGAAAGTAAAATTTATGTTTGATCAGTTCGGTTAAGTATTTCTGCCAATTCAGCTTATTTGGCATTGAGCCCAATTGTTGTTTGCATTGAAGATGAGTGCATCTGAATTGAACAAATTTATAAAAAGGAGAAGCGCCTACAAAGGTCTAATTACAAAGGTCATTGCCACTATAGATTCTGCCATAGAGCAAGAGGATTTACGCTTAGTGACTGCGCAGCTTTCCATATTAGAAACTAAAAAGGTTGCTCTAAGTGAGGTAAATGTTAAAATTGAGGCTCTTATAGAAGAGGATGAAATAGAAAATAACATAATTTACTTTGAAGAGATTATTGATGATATAATTAACGTAGGCCTCCGAGCAAAAGAGTTTAGTAGCTCAGTACAGTTAGAGACCAGGTCTGATAATGAAACACAACACTCAAAAATGATGTTTGTGAAGTTAAGGTTAACAGATCTGTAGTTCAATTACCGAGGCTTGTACTCAAAACATTTTCTGGGAGTATTCAGGAATGGCAAGGATGGGCAGACAGTTTTCAATCAGCAGTTCATTCTAGTCAAGTGTTAAGTGCCGTGGAGAAGTTTAATTATTTGCGGTCCCTCTTGGAAGGGGAGGCAGCAAAGACTATAGCAGGATTAGCATTAACAGAGGCTAATTATAATGTGGCTTGAGATATATTAAAGAAACGGTTTGGTAAGCCAGAGATCTTAATTAAAAGCCACCTCCGTGAACTTTTAGCTATACCTCCTGTTAATAATCCTAATAGTGTCAAGGAGTTACGGCAGTTATATGATGAATTTGAAGTTAGAACTAGGTCCCTGGACAACTTGGGTGTAGGAATGGAAAGGTATGGTATAATGTTGGTTACTATACTGGAGTCTAAATTGCCTAGCTCAATTTTGCTTGAATTAAGTAGGGTACACTCTGCAGAACATGTGTACATCCCCCTTCAGCAGATGTTAAGTCTTTTAGGCACAGAATTAGCAAGACGAGAGGGAGTTGAGTTTGCACAGTGGGATGGTAAACAAGGGGACAAAGGCAGGCACAGCACCAAAGTTTCCACAAAAAGGAATAGCCCAGGTACAGTGTCAGCTCTACATGCCTCCTCTGAGAATAAATTAAAGGGAATCAAGGAATGCATACTTTGCGAAGGCAACCATAAGTCATATAAATGTGAGGTGGCTGAGGCCTTACCCTTTGAGGAGAGAAAGGACAGGGTAACTAAGTCCACAGCATGTTTTAAATGTTTTTGAAAGGTCATAGAGCAAGGTTTTGTAAGTTTAAAATTTTGTGCAAAAAATGTCATGGTAGGCATCAGCCATTATTGTGTGAAAACACTCCTAGTAGGCCTACCCCAGAAGTAGAGACATCAGTGGCACATGCCACTGCTATGCAAGGGAGTAAAAGTAAAGGGGGATTATTGCAAACAACTGCAGCCTTATTAATTGGGAATGAGGGAGAAGCTACTGTAAGAGTGTTGTTTGATAGTGGTAGCCAGTGTAGTTTTATTAAGACCAGAATTTCCAGAAAATTGAAGTTTAAAGAACTTAAGAGGGAAAATTTAAGAATTTCTGGGTTTGGGGGTTCCGTTCAAACCGAACCAAATTTAAGAAGGTAGAAGTTCTGGTTAAAGGGTTGTTACCGCAAAGTCCCACTATCAAGGTCCAAGCTGTAGAGATTGAGGAACTTTGTGCTCCAGTCACTACTTGTTTAGATATGGCATGTGTCCAAGAATTGCAAGTTAAAGGAATTAATTTGGGCAATAATAAGTTTGAGGGAACAGAAGATATTAGTCTTTTGATTGGAGCTGACTATTATTGGGACTTCATCACTGGTAATATTGTCCGTACATCTCAAGGCCCGGTAGCTATTGAAAGTAAGCTAGGCTGGATGCTACATGGTAGCTATTGCAATGAAATGGAAATTAAGGCTCTTTTTGTTAAGATTGAGGAGAACAGCCATGGTCTGGAAAGGCATTTGAAAGCGTTTTGGGAACTTGAATCTATTGGCATAAAGGACAACAGGCAAGTACAGTGAACAATGATGTTTTAGAGCAATTTGAAAAAGGGATTGGGTTTAGAGATGGTTGCTATAAAGTTGGCCTACCATGGAAGGATTCTTGCAAACCCGGTTCAAACCTTCAGCTAGCTAATCGGAGGTTGGAGACTTCATTGTACAGGCTAAGAAAAAATGAGTTGTTGTTAATTGAATACAATGAGGCCATCCTAAGTTATGTAAGGGAGGGCTATGCTGAAAGGGTGCAAGGTGAGCTGGTGAGCCAGGAGGCACATTATCTGCCACACCATGCAGTGGTACGGCGAGACAAAACTACCACCAAACTGAGGGTAGTTTTTGATGGCTCAGCCAAGGACAAAGGTGGTGTGTCCTTGAATGACTGTTTGGATGCTGGGCCAAATTTAAAAGCAGATTTATTTTCCTTGTTACTGAGATTCAGGTTTGGTAGAGTAGCATTGACTGCAGATGTGAATCAAGCCTTTTTGCGGATAAAGTTAAAACCAGAGGACAGAGATGCAGTAAGGTATCTGTGGGTGGATACGAAAGACTTGTTGGAAAATGAACCTAAGGTTCAAGCATATAGAATGAAGTCAGTGTTGTTTGGCCTCAGCTCTAGTCCATTTCTGTTGGCAGCTACTATGCAGTACCATTTTAAGAAATATTCTGAAGTCTATCCTAACACTATTGAACACATAAGGAAAAATTTTTATGTTGATGATTTGCTGTGTTCCGTGGATAATACAGAAATGGCTAAACATATTCATGGAGGCTAGAGCTATAATGAGGGAGGCTGGCATGGAGCTTCGAAAATGGCAGACCAATCATTCGCAATTACAAGAGTTTATGAGTCATTCCTGTGTAGTACCTGATGCAGCAGAAAGTATTGAGGATTCTGGTATTAAGGAGTTGTGGGCAATAGACGCAAAGGTGCTAGGCATTGTTTGGCAGCAAGATGATGATTTGTTTACCTTCAATGGGAAATCTTTAGTAGAGCTGGCTGAGAATGAGACAAGGTGGACAAAACGTACAGCTCTTAGTTTGGCTTCAAAGGTCTTTGATCCTCTTGGATTCCTGGCTCCATTTGTGATAAAGTAAAAAATTTGGTTTCAGAGCCTCTGGGAAATTGGACTTGGTTGGGACCAAGAGTTACCTGATCATATGGTGGTAAAGTGGAAATATTGGTTCAAAGAATTGGCACATCTTGGAGACATTGAAATTCCAAGATGGTACTTTGGAGAGTTGAACAATAGTCCAGACAATTTGGAGGTGCACATCTTTTGTGATGCAAGTGAGGAAGCCTATGCAACTTGTATTTATATAAGAGGCGCATTGCAAGAGGAAGTAAGTTGCAGGTTGGTTGCTGCAAAGAGTAGAGTAGCACCTTTGAAAAGGCTTTCTGTTCCAAGGTTGGAATTGATGGGTGCCGTTATTGCTAGTCGGCTTGCAATTACAGTGCGAAAGTCTTTGGCCCTCTATGAAATTCCAAGCTATTATTGGACAGACTCCACTATAGTTTGGCACTGGTTAAGAAGTCAGGCAAGGAAATGGAAACCATTTGTTGCCAATAGGGTGGAGGAAATTCAAGCGCACACAGATCCCAAGCAATGGAAGCATTGTCCAGGCATCCAAAACCCCGCTGATTTACCAACACGAGGAATTTCAGTGAAAGATCTTTCACAGTCAAGTTTGTGGTGGAATGGGCCAGAGTGGCTAAAACTTGGAAGTGAAAACTGGCCTTCTAATCAGCCTATTGTAGGAGAATGCCAGGCTGAAGAAGCATGGGTGAGTGAGGTGAGAAAATGCGCTGTGAACAGTTGTCAAGTTATGCAGCAGGACCCCATATTGAGGCTTGAGGACATTAGCAGTCTGAAAAGATTGTTAAGAGTGACAGCATGGGTATATAGATTTACCAACAATATTAAGGGAGAAACAAGAAGGGAAGGAATTCTGAACAGTAATGAGATTCAGCAAGCCAGGAAATACTGGGTGGTATATGTGCAGAAGGAAAAATTTGGTGAAGAGCGGGAATTGCTCACCAGCCATCCATTACAGGTTCTACCAACACATTCTGCTCTCAAGGGTTTGGATGTGTTTTGGATCAGGATTTATGAGAGTAGGAGGTAGACTACAGTTTTCTGGGCTTCCAGAGGAGAAAAGACATCCAATTTTGCTACCTTCTGGGGGGCACTTTGTGGGCCTTTTGATCCTGGATACTCATCATAAGCTGTTACATGCGGGAGTTAGAGAAGTGATAATAGAGATTAGACAACAATTTTGGATTCCCAAAATTAGACAAGTAGTAAAAAAGGTCTTGCATAAATGTGTGGTTTGCAAGCGTTGGAGTGCAAAGCCTTATTATGAAAAGGTGGCTCCACTTCCAAGAGAACGGTGTGTCTATACTGCCCCATTTGATGTAGTGGGAGTAGACTTTGCAGGGCCAGTCTATGTGTATGAGCGAGGGGAGTCTAACAAAGGTTATATATGTCTTTCACCTGTGCTACCACCAGAGCAATCCATTTGGAGTTGGTAAGCAACTTAAGTTGTGATGTATTTCTTTTGGCCTTTAAAAGGTTTGTGAACAGAAGGGGTTTCCCAAATAAAATCATATCGAATAATGCAAAAACCTTCAAAAAGGCTGCAATGGAACTCCAAGAAATTTGGTCCTTGCTAAAAGAGGAAGGATTCCAATCCTACTTTTCACACCAAAGGGGTACAGTGGGAGTTTAATGTTGAGAGAGCACCATGGTGGGAGGATTTTGGGAAAGGCTAGTGAGAAGTGTAAAGTGTCCATTAAGAAACTTTTAGCTAATGCTCATTTGAGCAAAGAAGAATTCTGCACTGTTTTATGTGAAGTAGAAGCAATGGTGAACAGTAGGCCTATCACTTTTGTTTACAACAGTATGCAGGATGCAGAGCCATTGACACCAAATCATTTTCTTTGTGGTAAACGATTAACATCAAGCCCCAGTGTGCCAGAAGACTTGCAGCCTATCCAGAGCACTCAAGGAGAGTTAACCAGACGGTTCAGGTACCTTGAAGAGCTACAAGATCAGTTATGGAAGAGGTGGCAGATGGAATACTTGCCAGAACTCAATATTACCCATCAGGCAAGGTAAAGGGCTCCAATGTAAATTGTATCAAGGTGGGAGACGTGGTAATGTGGGGATGAAAGACCAAGGCAATGCTGGAAGCTTGGCATAATTGAAGAGTTGTTTGTTGGCAAAGACAATTTAGTTAGGTCTGCACTGGTAAAGACTTCAGGAGAAAGTTAAAGAGACCTATACAAAAACTCTATGCTTTAGAAATCAGCAAAAACACAGATAGTCAAGATGAAACATTTGAGTTACAGCCTCATGGAGAAGGCTTGGCTAACCTTGCAGAAGGTAATGACAACAATGCCTCTTCGGTGGGGTGTTAGAAAATCTAGAAGAGGAAGAACATTGTTGTCCCAAGGCGATATGATGACTAAGCTGATTGATGCAGCATTGCTTGTATATATTAAGTTAAGGTGTATATATATCCATCTCTAATTGTAAGGTTAGTGAAAAATTCACTTAATTTAGAGCTAGCATTTTTGGGCTCTTGTGGCATCAGTGTTTGGGACGCTGGTGGCATCATTTTGGGCGCTGCGCGTCTTTCTACTCGTTTGGTGGGATGTCGTACGTACAGGGTGTGGTCTGTAGAGAGCTCTCTTGCAATCAGTTTGGTTGTTTAGATACAAGATTGTTGCACCGTGCAATAGTCCAGGTTGCGTTGTTGTTGCAAGGTTGAGAAAGAAGACCATAAATAGTACCCTTTTTGTTACATTAAATTCATGTAACTAAGGTCTAAAGTAGGCCCGCATCGAGTCAGCAACCCTGAGGTTACCCTGAGGTAGGACCTAATAGGATCTCAAATCCGTAAGTTTTAATTTAGCTTAACTTGGGCTTCAGATAGAACTGGCCCTTTAGAATTTGGCCGTTCACGGCTCAGCTGGGATTTTGAACCCGACAAATAAATAAAATAACATGGTCCTTCAGAACGGATTCTACCCCAAGACTGAGTCAGTGACTATTTTCGGCAAAGTTCTGATTGTGCAAATTGTAGCCCAAGTTAGGCCTAGACGGGTTGAGTATTATTGAGTTAAGGTCCCAGGGTAAAAAGTTGGTAGCCCAATTGCGAAACTTGGCCAGTCGTCTGTCGTTGTTTTGGCCACATTTTACCGGTTTGGTTAATTTTGGGTTATTATTGAATTAAGGTCCCAGGGTAGAAAGTTGGTAGCCCAATTGCTAAACTTGGCAGTCGTCTGTCGTTGTTGGCCTACATTTTACCGGTTTGGTTAATTTTGGGTTATTATGAATTAAGGTCCCCGGGTAGAAAGTTTGGTAGCCCAATGCGAAACTTGGCCAGTCGTCTGTCGTTGTTTTGGCCTACATTTTACCGGTTTGGTTAATTTTGGGTTATTATTGAATTAAGGTCCCAGGGTAGAAGTTTGGTTGCCCAATTGCGAAACTTGGCCACTTGTCTGTCGTTTTGGCCTACATTTACCAGTTTGGTTAATTGGTTTATTATTCGTAGGCGAAGGTTGCAGACCAGTGCGCCAGTTACTTGGGTGGAAAAATTGGTATTCCATACTGGTGTTGGTTAGTACCCACCTAGCAATTCAGTTATTGAAAGTAAAATTTATGTTTGATCAGTTCGGTTAAGTATTTCTGCCAATTCAGCTTATTTGGCATGAGCCCAATTGTTGTTTGCATTGAAGATGAGTGCATCTGAATTGAACAAATTTATAAAAAGGAGAAGCGCCTACAAAGGTCAATACAAAGGTCATTGCCACTTAGATCTGCCATAGAGCAAGAGGATTTACGCTTAGGACTGCGCAGCTTTTCCATATTAGAAACTAAAAAGGTTGCTCTAAGTGAGGTAAATGTTAAAATTGAGGCTCTTATAGAAGAGGATGAAATAGAAAATAACATAATTTACTTTGAAGAGATTATTGATGATATAATTAACGTAGGCCTCCGAGCAAAAGAGTTTAGCAGCTCAGTACAGTTAGAGACCAGGTCTGATAATGAAACACAACACTCAAAAAATGATGTTGTGAAGTTAAGGTTAACAGATCTGTAGTTCAATTACCGAGGCTTGTACTCAAAACATTTTCTGGGAGTATTCAGGAATGGCAAGGATGGGCAGACAGTTTTCAATCAGCAGTTCATTCTAGTCAAGTGTTAAGTGCCGTGGAGAAGTTTAATTATTTGCGGTCCCTCTTGGAAGGGGAGGCAGCAAAGACATAGCAGGATTAGCATTAACAGAGGCTAATTATAATGTGGCTTGAGATATATTAAAGAAACGGTTTGGTAAGCCAGAGATCTTAATTAAAAGCCACCTCCGTGCACTTTTAGCTATACCTCCTGTTAATAATCCTAATAGTGTCAAGGAGTTACGGCAGTTATATGATGAATTTGAAGTTAGAACTAGGTCCCTGGACAACTTGGTGTAGGAATGGAAAGTATGGTATAATGTTGGTTACTATACTGGAGTCTAAATTGCCTAGCTCAATTTTGCTTGAATTAAGTAGGGACACTCTGCAGAACATGTGTACATCCCCTTCAGCAGATGTTAAGTCTTTTAGGCACAGAATTAGCAAGACGAGAGGGAGTTGAGTTTGCACAGTGGATGGTAAACAAGGGGACAAAGGCAGGCACAGCACCAAAGTTTCCACAAAAAGGAATAGCCCAGGTACAGTGTCAGCTCTACATGCCTCCTCTGAGAAAAATTAAAGGGAATCAAGGAATGCATACTTGCGAAGGCAACCACAAGTCATATAAATGTGAGGTGGCTGAGGCCTTACCCTTTGAGGAGAGAAAGGACAGGGTAACTAAGTCCACAGCATGTTTTAAATGTTTTTGAAAGGTCATAGAGCAAGGTTTTGTAAGTTTAAAATTTTGTGCAAAAAATGTCATGGTAGGCATCAGCCATTATTGTGTGAAAACACTCCTAGTAGGCCTACCCCAGAAGTAGAGACATCAGTGGCACATGCCACTGCTATGCAAGGGAGTAAAAGTAAAGGGGGATTATTGCAAACAACTGCAGCCTTATTAATTGGGAATGAGGGAGAAGCTACTGTAAGAGTGTTTTGATAGTGGTAGCCAGTGTAGTTTTATTAAGACCAGAATTTCCAGAAAATTGAAGTTTAAAGAACTTAAGAGGAAAATTTAAGAATTTCTGGGTTTGGGGGTTCCGTTCAAACCGAACCAAATTTAAGAAGGTAGAAGTTCTGGTTAAAGGGTTGTTACCGCAAAGTCCCACTATCAAGGTCCAAGCTGTAGAGATTGAGAACTTTGTGCTCCAGTCACTACTGTTTAGATATGGCATGTGTCCAAGAATTGCAAGTTAAAGGAATTAATTTGGCAATAATAAGTTTGAGGGAACAGAAGATATTAGTCTTTTGATTGGAGCTGACTATTATTGGGACTTCATCACTGGTAATATGTCCGTACATCTCAAGGCCCGGTAGCTATTGAAAGTAAGCTAGGCTGGATGCTACATGGTAGCTATTGCAATGAAATGGAAATAAGGCTCTTTTGTTAAGATTGAGGAGAACAGCCATGGTCTGGAAAGGCATTTGAAAGCGTTTGGGAACTTGAATCTATTGGCATAAAGGACAAACAGGCAAGTACAGTGAACAATGATGTTTTAGAGCAATTTGAAAAGGGATTGGGTTTAGAGATGGTTGCTATAAAGTTGGCCTACCATGGAAGGATTCTTGCAAACCCGGTTCAAAACCTTCAGCTAGCTAATCGGAGGTTGGAGACTTCATTGTACAGGCTAAGAAAAAATGATTGTTGTTAATTGAATACGATGAGGCCATCCTAAGTTATGTAAGGGAGGGCTATGCTGAAAGGGTGCAAGGTGAGCTGGTGAGCCAGGAGGCACATTATCTGCCACACCATGCAGTGGTACGGCGAGACAAACTACCACCAAACTGAGGGTAGTTTTTGATGGCTCAGCCAAGGACAAAGGTGGTGTGTCCTTGAATGACTGTTTGGATGCTGGGCCAAATTTAAATGCAGATTTATTTTCCTTGTTACTGAGATTCAGGTTTGGTAGAGTAGCATTGACTGCAGATGTGAAGCAAGCCTTTTTGCGGATAAAGTTAAAACCAGAGGACAGAGATGCAGTAAGGTATCTGTGGTGGATACGAAAGACTTGTTGGAAAATGAACCTAAGGTTCAAGCATATAGAATGAAGTCAGTGTGTTTGGCCTCAGCTCTAGTCCATTTCTGTTGGCAGCTACTATGCAGTACCATTTTAAGAAATATTCTGAAGTCTATCCTAACACTATTGAACACATAAGGAAAAATTTTTATGTTGATGATTTGCTGTGTTCCGTGGATAATACAGAAATGGCTAAACATATATTCATGGAGGCTAGAGCTATAATGAGGGAGGCTGGCATGGAGCTCGAAAATGGCAGACCAATCATTCGCAATTACAAGAGTTTATGAGTCATTCCTGTGTAGTACCTGATGCAGCAGAAAGTATTGAGGATTCTGTATTAAGGAGTTGTGGGCAATAGACGCAAAGGTGCTAGGCATGTTTGGCAGCAAGATGATGATTTGTTACCTTCAATGGGAAATCTTTAGTAGAGCTGGCTGAGAATGAGACAAGGTGGACAAAACGTACAGCTCTTAGTTTGGCTTCAAGGTCTTTGATCCTCTTGGATTCCTGGCTCCATTTGTGATAAAGTAAAAATTGGTTCAGAGCCTCTGGGAAATTGGACTTGGTTGGGACAAGAGTTACCTGATCATATGGTGGTAAGTGGAAATATTGGTTCAAAGAATTGGCACATCTTGGAGACATTGAAATCCAAGATGGTACTTTGGAGAGTTGAACAATAGTCCAGACAATTTGGAGTGCACATCTTTGTGATGCAAGTGAGGAAGCCTATGCAACTTGTATTTATATAAGAGGCGCATTGCAAGAGGAAGTAAGTTGCAGGTTGGTTGCTGCAAAGAGTAGAGTAGCACCTTTGAAAAGGCTTTCTGTTCCAAGGTTGGAATTGATGGGTGCCGTTATTGCTAGTCGGCTTGCAATTACAGTGCGAAAGTCTTTGGCCCTCTATGAAATTCCAAGCTATTATTGGACAGACTCCACTATAGTTTGGCACTGGTTAAGAAGTCAGGCAAGGAAATGGAAACCATTTGTTGCCAATAGGGTGGAGGAAATTCAAGCGCACACAGATCCCAAGCAATGGAAGCATTGTCCAGGCATCCAAAACCCCGCTGATTTACCAACACGAGGAATTTCAGTGAAAGATCTTCACAGTCAAGTTTGTGGTGGAATGGGCCAGAGTGGCTAAAACTTGGAAGTGAAAACTGGCCTTCTAATCAGCCTATTGTAGGAGAATGCCAGGCTGAAGAAGCATGGGTGAGTGAGGTGAGAAAAATGCGCTGTGAACAGTTGTCAAGTTATGCAGCAGGACCCCATATTGAGGCTTGAGGACATTAGCAGTCTGAAAAGATTGTTAAGAGTGACAGCATGGGTATATAGATTTACCAACAATATTAAGGGAGAAACAAGAAGGGAAGGAATTCTGAACAGTAATGAGATTCAGCAAGCCAGGAAATACTGGGTGGTATATGTGCAGAAGGAAAAATTTGGTGAAGAGCGGGAATTGCTCACCAGCCATCCATTACAGGTTCTACCAACACATTCTGCTCAAGGGTTTGGATGTGTTTTTGGATCAGGATTTATTGAGAGTAGGAGGTAGACTACAGTTTCTGGGCTTCCAGAGGAGAAAAGACATCCAATTTTGCTACCTTCTGGGGGCACTTTGTGGGCCTTTTGATCCTGGATACTCATCATAAGCTGTTACATGCGGGAGTTAGAGAAGTGATAATAGAGATTAGACAACAATTTTGGATTCCCAAAATTAGACAAGTAGTAAAAAGGTCTTGCATAAATGTGTGGTTTGCAAGCGTTGGAGTGCAAAGCCTTATTATGAAAAAGGTGGCTCCACTTCCAAGAGAACGGTGTGTCTATACTGCCCCATTTGATGTAGTGGGAGTAGACTTTGCAGGGCCAGTCTATGTGTATGAGCGAGGGAGTCTAACAAAGGTTATATATGTCTTTTCACCTGTGCTACCACCAGAGCAATCCATTTGGAGTTGGTAAGCAACTTAAGTGTGATGTATTTCTTTTGGCCTTTAAAAGGTTTGTGAACAGAAGGGGTTTCCCAAATAAAATCATATCGGATAATGCAAAAAACCTTCAAAAAGGCTGCAAGGAACTCCAAGAAATTTGGTCCTTGCTAAAAGAGGAAGGATTCCAATCCTACTTTTCACACCAAGGGGTACAGTGGGAGTTTAATGTTGAGAGAGCACCATGGTGGGGAGGATTTTGGGAAAGGCTAGTGAGAAGTGTAAAGTGTCCATTAAAGAAACTTTTAGCTAATGCTCATTTGAGCAAAGAAGAATTCTGCACTGTTTTATGTGAAGTAGAAGCAATGGTGAACAGTAGGCCTATCACTTTTGTTTACAACAGTATGCAGGATGCAGAGCCATTGACACCAAATCATTTTTCTTTGTGGTAAACGATTAACATCAAGCCCCAGTGTGCCAGAAGACTTGCAGCCTATCCAGAGCACTCAAGGAGAGTTAACCAGGACGGTTCAGGTACCTTGAAGAGCTACAAGATCAGTTATGGAAGAGGTGGCAGATGGAATACTTGCCAGAACTCAATTATTACCCATCAGGCAAGGTAAAGGGCTCCAATGTAAATTGTATCAAGGGTGGGAGACGTGGTAATGATTGGGGATGAAAGACCAAGGCAATGCTGGAAGCTTGGCATAATTGAAGAGTTGTTTGTTGGCAAAGACAATTTAGTTAGGTCTGCACTGGTAAAGACTTCAGGAGGAAAGTTAAAGAGACCTATAAAAAACTCTATGCTTTAGAAATCAGCAAAAACACAGATAGTCAAGATGAAACATTTGAGTTACAGCCTCATGGAGAAGGCTTGGCTAACCTTGCAGAAGGTAATGACAACAATGCTTCCGGTGGGGTGTTAGAAAATCTAGAAGAGGAAGAACCATTGTTGTCCCAAGGCGATATGATGACTAAGCTGATTGATGCAGCATTGCTTGTATATATTAAGTTAAGGTGTATATATATCCATCTCATAATTGTAAGGTTAGTGAAAAATTAACTTAATTTAGAGCTAGCATTTTTGGAGCTCTTGTGGCATCATTGTTTGGACACTGTGGCATCATTTTGGGGCGCTGCGCGTCTTTCTACTCGTTTGTGGATGTCGTACGTACAGGTGTGGTCTTGTAGAGAGCTCTCTTGCAATTCAGTTTGGTTGTTTAGATACAAGATTGTTGCACCGTGCAATAGTCCAGGTTGCGTTGTTGTTGCAAGGTTGAGAAAGAAGACCATAAATAGTACCCTTTTGTTTACATTAAATTCATGTAACTAAGGTCTAAGTAGGCCCGCATCGAGTCAGCAACCCTGAGGTTACCCTGAGGTAGGACCTAATAGGATCTCAAATCCGTAAGTTTTAATTTAGCTTAACTTGGGCTTAGTAGAACTGGCCCTTTAGAATTTGGCCGTTCACGGCTCAGCTGGGATTTTGAACCCGACAAATAAATAAAATAACATGGTCCTTCAGAACCGGATTCTACCCCAAGACTGAGTCAGTGACTATTTTTCGGCAAAGTTCTGATTGTGCAAATTGTAGCCCAAGTTAGGCCTAGACGGGTTGAGTATTATTGAGTTAAGGTCGTGCACAGGGTAAAAGTTTCGGATTAAGCCCGCCCAATTGCGAAACTTGGCCAGTCGTCTGTCGTTGTTTTGGCCTACATTTTACCGGTTTGGTTAATTTTGGGTTATTATTGAATTAAGGTCCCAGGGTAAAAGTTTGGTCGCCCAATTGCGAAACTTGGCCAGTCGTCTGTCGTTTTTTGGCCTACATTTTACCGGTTTGGTTAATTTTGGTTATTATTGAATTAAGGTCCAGGGTAGAAAGTTTGGTCGCCCAATTGCGAAACTGGCCATGTCTGTCGTTTTTGGCCTACTTTACCAGTTTGGTTAATTTGGTTTATTATTCGAGGCGAAGGTGACCATGCGCCAGTTACTGGTGGAAAAATTTGGTATTCCATACTGGTGTTGGTTAGTACCCCACTAGCAATTCAGTTTATTGAAAGTAAAATTTGCGTTTGATCAGTTTGGTTAAGTATTTCTGCCAATTCAGCTCATTTGGTATTGAGCCCAATTGTGTTGCATTGAAGATGAGTGCATCTGAATTGAACAAATTTATAAAAAGGAGAAGCGCCTACAAAGGTCTAATTACAAAGGTCATTGCCACTATAGATTCTGCCATAGAGCAAGAGGATTTACGCTTAGTGACTGCGCAGCTTTCCATATTAGAAACTAAAAAGGTTGCTCTAAGTGAGGTAAATGTTAAAATTGAGGCTCTTATAGAAGAGGATGAAATAGAAAATAACATAATTTACTTTGAAGAGATTATTGATGATATAATTAACGTAGGCCTCCGAGCAAAAGAGTTTAGTAGCTCAGTACAGTTAGAGACCAGGTCTGATAATGAAACACAACACTCAAAAATGATGTGTGAAGTTAAGGTTAACAGATCTGTAGTTCAATTACCGAGGCTTGTACTCAAAACATTTTCTGGGAGTATTCAGGAATGGCAAGGATGGGCAGACAGTTTTCAATCAGCAGTTCATTCTAGTCAAGTGTTAAGTGCCGTGGAGAAGTTTAATTATTTGCGGTCCCTCTTGGAAGGGGAGGCAGCAAGACTATAGCAGGATTAGCATTAACAGAGGCTAATTATAATGTGGCTTGGGATATATTAAAGAAACGGTTTGGTAAGCCAGAGATCTTAATTAAAAGCCACCTCCGTGCACTTTTAGCTATACCTCCTGTTAATAATCCTAATAGTGTCAAGGAGTTACGGCAGTTATATGATGAATTTGAAATTAGAACTAGGTCCCTGGACAACTTGGGTGTAGGAATGGAAAGTATGGTATAATGTTGGTTCCTACACTGGAGTCTAAATTGCCTAGCTCAATTTTGCTTGAATTAAGTAGGGACACTCTGCAGAACATGTGTACATCCCCCTTCAGCAGATGTTAAGTCTTTTAGGCACAGAATTAGCAAGACGAGAGGGAGTTGAGTTTGCACAGTGGGATGGTAAACAAGGGACAAAGGCAGGCACAGCACCAAAGTTTCCACAAAAAGGAATAGCCCAGGTACAGTGTCAGCTCTACATGCCTCCTCTGAGAATAAATTAAAGGGAATCAAGGAATGCATATTTGCGAAGGCAACCACAAGTCATATAAATGTGAGGTGGCTGAGGCCTTACCCTTGAGGAGAGAAAGGACAGGGTAACTAAGTCCACAGCATGTTTTAAATGTTTTTTGAAAGGTCATAGAGCAAGGTTTTGTAAGTTTAAAATTTTGTGCAAAAAATGTCATGGTAGGCATCAGCCATTATTGGTGAAAACACTCCTAGTAGGCCTACCCCAGAAGTAGAGACATCAGTGGCACATGCCACTGCTATGCAAGGGAGTAAAAGTAAAGGGGGATTATTGCAAACAACTGCAGCCTTATTAATTGGGAATGAGGGAGAAGCTACTGTAAGAGTGTTGTTTGATAGTGGTAGCCAGTGTAGTTTTATTAAGACCAGAATTTCCAGAAAATTGAAGTTTAAAGAACTTAAGAGGGAAAATTTAAGAATTTCTGGGTTTGGGGGTTCCGTTCAAACCGAACCAAATTTAAGAAGGTAGAAGTTCTGGTTAAAGGGTTGTTACCGCAAAGTCCCACTATCAAGGTCCAAGCTGTAGAGATTGAGGAACTTGTGCTCCAGTCACTACTTGTTTAGATATGGCATGTGTCCAAGAATTGCAAGTTAAAGGAATTAATTTGGGCAATAATAAGTTTGAGGGAACAGAAGATATTAGTCTTTTGATTGGAGCTGACTATTATTGGGACTTCATCACTGGTAATATTGTCCGTACATCTCAAGGCCCGGTAGCTATTGAAAGTAAGCTAGGCTGGATGCTACATGGTAGTTATTGCAATGAAATGGAATTAAGGCTCTTTTTGTTAAGATTGAGGAGAACAGCCATGGTCTGGAAAGGCATTTGAAAGCGTTTTGGGAACTTGAATCTATTGGCATAAAGGACAAACAGGCAAGTACAGTGAACAATGATGTTTTAGAGCATTTGAAAAAGGGATTGGGTTTAGAGATGGTTGCTATGAAGTTGGCCTACCATGGAAGATTCTTGCAAACCCGGTTCAAACCTTCAGCTAGCTAATCGGAGGTTGGAGACTTCATTGTACAGGCTAAGAAAAAATGAGTTGTTAATTGAATACAATGAGGCCATCCTAAGTTATGTAAGGGAGGGCTATGCTGAAAGGGTGCAAGGTGAGCTGGTGAGCCAGGAGGCACATTATCTGCCACACCATGCAGTGGTACGGCGAGACAAAACTACCACCAAACTGAGGGTAGTTTTGATGGCTCAGCCAAGGACAAAGGTGGTGTGTCCTTGAATGACTGTTTGGATGCTGGGCCAAATTTAAATGCAGATTTATTTTCCTTGTTACTGAGATTCAGGTTTGGTAGAGTAGCATTGACTGCAGATGTGAATCAAGCCTTTTTGCGGATAAAGTTAAAACCAGAGGACAGAGATGCAGTAAGGTATCTGGGTGGATACGAAAGACTTGTTGGAAAATGAACCTAAGGTTCAAGCATATAGAATGAAGTCAGTGTTGTTTGGCCTCAGCTCTAGTCCATTTCTGTTGGCAGCTACTATGCAGTACCATTTTAAGAAATATTCTGAAGTCTATCCTAACACTATGAACACATAAGGAAAAATTTTTATGTGATGATTTGCTGTTTCCGTGGATAATACAGAAATGGCTAAACAGATATTCATGGAGGCTAGAGCTATAATGAGGGAGGCTGGCATGGAGCTTCAGAAAATGGCAGACCAATCATTCGCAATTACAAGAGTTTATGAGTCATTCTGTGTAGTACCTGATGCAGCAGAAGTATTGAGGATTCTGGTATTAAGGAGTTGTGGCAATAGACGCAAAGGTGCTAGGCATGTTTGGCAGCAAGATGATGATTGTTTACCTTCAATGGGAAATCTTTAGTAAGCTGGCTGAGAATGAGACAAGGTGGACAAAACGTACATCTTAGTTTGGCTTCGAAGGTCTTTGATCCTCTTGGATTCCTGGCTCCATTTGTGATAAAGTCAAAAATTTGGTTTCAGAGCCTCTGGGAAATTGGACTTGGTTGGGACCAAGAGTTACCGATCATATGGTGGTAAGGTGGAAATATTGGTTCAAAGAATTGGCACATCTTGGAGACATTGAAATCCCAAGATGGTACTTTGGAGAGTTGAAAATAGTCCAGACAATTTGGAGCTGCACATCTTTTGTGATGCAAGTGAGGAAGCCTATGCAACTTGTATTTATATAAGAGCGCATTGCAAGAGGAAGTAAGTTGCAGGTTGGTTGCGCAAAGAGTAGAGTAGCACCTTTGAAAAGGCCTTTCTGTTCCAAGGTTGGAATTGATGGGTGCCGTTATTGCTAGTCGGCTTGCAATTACAGTGCGAAAGTCTTTGGCCCTCTATGAAATTCCAAGCTATTATTGGACAGACTCCACTATAGTTTGGCACTGGTTAAGAAGCAGGCAAGGAAATGGAAACCATTTGTTGCCAATAGGGTGAGGAAATTCAAGCGCACACAGATCCCAAGCAATGGAAGCATTGTCCAGGCATCCAAAACCCCGCTGATTTACCAACACGAGGAATTTCAGTGAAAGATCTTCCAGTCAAGTTTGTGGTGGAATGGGCCAGAGTGGCTAAAACTTGGAAGTGAAAACTGGCCTTCTAATCAGCCTATTGTAGGAGAATGCCAGGCTGAAGAAGCATGGGTGAGTGAGGTGAGAAAATGCGCTGTGAACAGTTGTCAAGTTATGCAGCAGGACCCATATTGAGGCTTGAGGACATTAGCAGTCTGAAAAGATTGTTAAGAGTGACAGCATGGTATATAGATTTACCAACAACATTAAGGGAGAAACAAGAAGGGAAGGAATTCTGAACAGTAATGAGATTCAGCAAGCCAGGAAATACTGGGTGGTATATGTGCAGAAGGAAAAAATTTGGTGAAGAGAGAGAATTGCTCACCAGCCATCCATTACAGGTTCTACCAACACTTCTGCGCTCAAGGGTTTGGATGTGTTTTTGGATCAGGATTATTGAGAGTAGGAGGTAGACTACAGTTTTCTGGGCTTCCAGAGGAGAAAAGACATCCAATTTTGCTACCTTCTGGGGGGCACTTTGTGGACCTTTTGATCCTGGATATCATAAGCTGTTACATGCTGGAGTTAGAGAAGTGATAATAGAGATTAGACAACAATTTTGGATTCCAAATTAGACAAGTAGTAAAAAGGTCTTGCATAAATGTGTGGTTTGCAAGCGTTGGAGTGCAAAGCCTTATATGAAAGGTGCTCCACTTCCAAGAGAACGGTGTGTCTATACTGCCCCATTTGATGTAGTGGGAGTAGACTTTGCAGGGCCAGTCTATGTGTATGAGCGAGGGGAGTCTAACAAAGGTTATATATGTCTTTTCACCTGTGCTACCACCAGAGCAATCCATTTGGAGTTGGTAAGCAACTTAAGTAGTGATGTATTTCTTTTGGCCTTTAAAAGGTTGTGAACAGAAGCGGGTTTCCCAAATAAAATCATATCGGATAATGCAAAAACCTTCAAAAAGGCTGCAAGGAACTCCAAGAATTTGGTCCTTGCTAAAAGAGGAAGGATTCCAATCCTACTTTTACACCAAGGGTACAGTGGGAGTTTATTGTTGAGAGACCATGGTGGGGGGATTTTGGGAAAGGCTAGTGAGAAGTGTAAAGTGTCCATTAAAGAAACTTTTAGCTAATGCTCATTTGAGCAAAGAAGAATTCTGCTACTGTTTTATGGAAGTAGAAGCAATGGTGAACAGTAGGCCTATCACTTTTGTTTACAACAGTAGGCAGGATGCAGAGCCATTGACAACCAAATCATTTCTTTGTGGTAACGATTAACATCAACCCCAGTGTGCCAGAAGACTTGGCCTATCCAGAGCACTCAAGGAGAGTTAACCAGACGGTTCAGGTACCTTGAAGAGCTACAGATCAGTTATGGAAGAGGTGGCAGATGGAATACTTGCCAGAACTCAATTATTACCCATCAGGCAAGGTAAAGGGCTCCAATGCAAATTGTATCAAGGTGGGAGAAGTGGTAATGATTGGGGTGAAGACCAAGGCAATGCTGGAAGCTTGGCATAATTGAAGAGTTGTTTTGGCAAAGACAATTTAGTTAGGTCTGCACTGGTAAAGACTTCAGGAGGAAAGTTAAAGAGACCTATACAAAAACTCTATGCTTTAGAAATCAGCAAAACACAGATAGTCAAGATGAAACATTTGAGTTACAGCCTCATGAAGAAGGCTTGGCTAACCTTGCAGAAGGTAATGACAACAATTGCCTCTTCGGTGGGAGTGTTAGAAAATCTAGAAGAGAAGAACCATTGTTGTCCCAAGGCGATATGATGACTAAGCTGATTGATGCAGCATGCTTGTATATATTAAGTTAAGGTGTATATATATCCATCTCATAATTGTAAGGTTAGTGAAAAATTCACTTAATAGAGCTAGCATTTTTGGGCTCTTGTGGCATCAGTGTTTGGGACGCTGGTGGCATCATTTTGGGGCGCTGCGCGTCTTTTCTACTCGTTTGTGGGATGTCGTACGTACAGGGTGTGGTCTTGTAGAGAGCTCTCTTGCAATTCAGTTTGGTTGTTTAGATACAAGATTGTTGCACCGTGCAATAGTCCAGGTTGCGTTGTTGTTGCAAGGTTGAGAAAGAAGACCATAAATAGTACCCTTTTTGTTTACATTAAATTCATGTAACTAAGGTCTAAGTAGGCCCGCATCGAGTCAGCAACCCTGAGGTTACCCTGAGGTAGGACCTAATAGGATCTCAAATCCGTAAGTTTTAATTTAGCTTAACTTGGGCTTCAGATAGAACTGGCCCTTTAGAATTTGGCCGTTCACGGCTCAGCTGGGATTTTGAACCCGACAAATAAATAAAATAACATGGTCCTTCAGAACCGGATTCTACCCCAAGACTGAGTCAGTGACTATTTTTCGGCAAAGTTCTGATTGTGCAAATTGTAGCCCAAGTTAGGCCTAGACGGGTTGAGTATTATTGATTAAGGTCCCAGGGTAAAAAGTTTGGTCGCCCAATTGCGAAACTTGGCCAGTCGTCTGTCGTTGTTTTGGCCTACATTTTACCGGTTTGGTTAATTTTGGGTTATTATTGAATTAAGGTCCCAGGGTAGAAAGTTTGGTCGCCCAATTGCGAAACTTGGCCAGTCGTCTGTCGTTGTTTTGGCCTACATTTTACCGGTTTGGTTAATTTTGGGTTATTATTGAATTAAGGTCCCAGGGTAGAAAGTTTGGTGCCCAATTGCGAAACTTGGCCAGTCGTCTGTCGTTGTTTTGGCCTACATTTTACCGGTTTGGTTAATTTTGGGTTATTATTGAATTAAGGTCCCAGGGTAGAAAGTTTGGTTGCCCAATTGCGAAACTTGGCCACTTGTCGTCTGTCGTTGTTTTGGCCTACATTTACCAGTTTGGTTAATTTGGTTTATTATTCGTAGGCGAAGGTTGCAGACCAGTGCGCCAGTTACTTGGGTGGAAAATTGGTATTCCATACTGGTGTTGGTTAGTACCCCACCTAGCAATTCAGTTTATTTGAAAGTAAAATTTACGTTTGATCAGTTCGGTTAAGTATTTCTGCCAATTCAGCTTATTTGGCATTGAGCCCAATTGTTGTTTGCATTGAAGATGAGTGCATCTGAATTGAACAAATTTATAAAAAGGAGAAGCGCCTACAAAGGTCTAATTACAAAGGTCATTGCCACTATAGATTCTGCCATAGAGCAAGAGGATTTACGCTTAGTGACTGCGCAGCTTTCCATATTAGAAACTAAAAAGGTTGCTCTAAGTGAGGTAAATGTTAAAATTGAGGCTCTTATAGAAGAGGATGAAATAGAAAATAACATAATTTACTTTGAAGAGATTATTGATGATATAATTAACGTAGGCCTCCGAGCAAAAGAGTTTAGTAGCTCAGTACAGTTAGAGACCAGGTCTGATAATGAAACACAACACTCAAAAATGATGTTTGTGAAGTTAAGGTTAACAGATCTGTAGTTCAATTACCGAGGCTTGTACTCAAAACATTTTCTGGGAGTATTCAGGAATGGCAAGGATGGGCAGACAGTTTTCAATCAGCAGTTCATTCTAGTCAAGTGTTAAGTGCCGTGGAGAAGTTTAATTATTTGCGGTCCCTCTTGGAAGGGGAGGCAGCAAAGACTATAGCAGGATTAGCATTAACAGAGGCTAATTATAATGTGGCTTGGGATATATTAAAGAAACGGTTTGGTAAGCCAGAGATCTTAATTAAAAGCCACCTCCGTGCACTTTTAGCTATACCTCCTGTTAATAATCCTAATAGTGTCAAGGAGTTACGGCAGTTATATGATGAATTTGAAATTAGAACTAGGTCCCTGGACAACTTGGGTGTAGGAATGGAAAAGTATGGTATAATGTTGGTTCCTACACTGGAGTCTAAATTGCCTAGCTCAATTTTGCTTGAATTAAGTAGGGGACACTCTGCAGAACATGTGTACATCCCCCTTCAGCAGATGTTAAGTCTTTTAGGCACAGAATTAGCAAGACGAGAGGGAGTTGAGTTTGCACAGTGGGATGGTAAACAAGGGGACAAAGGCAGGCACAGCACCAAAGTTTCCACAAAAAGGAATAGCCCAGGTACAGTGTCAGCTCTACATGCCTCCTCTGAGAATAAATTAAAGGGAATCAAGGAATGCATATTTTGCGAAGGCAACCACAAGTCATATAAATGTGAGGTGGCTGAGGCCTTACCCTTTGAGGAGAGAAAGGACAGGGTAACTAAGTCCACAGCATGTTTTAAATGTTTTTGAAAGGTCATAGAGCAAGGTTTTGTAAGTTTAAAATTTTGTGCAAAAAATGTCATGGTAGGCATCAGCCATTATTGTGTGAAAACACTCTAGTAGGCCTACCCCAGAAGTAGAGACATCAGTGGCACATGCCACTGCTATGCAAGGGAGTAAAAGTAAAGGGGGATTATTGCAAACAACTGCAGCCTTATTAATTGGGAATGAGGGAGAAGCTACTGTAAGAGTGTTGTTTGATAGTGGTAGCCAGTGTAGTTTTATTAAGACCAGAATTTCCAGAAAATTGAAGTTTAAAGAACTTAAGAGGGAAAATTTAAGAATTTCTGGGTTTGGGGGTTCCGTTCAAAACCGAACCAAATTTAAGAAGGTAGAAGTTCTGGTTAAAGGGTTGTTACCGCAAAGTCCCACTATCAAGGTCCAAGCTGTAGAGATTGAGGAACTTTGTGCTCCAGTCACTACTTGTTTAGATATGGCATGTGTCCAAGAATTGCAAGTTAAAGGAATTAATTTGGGCAATAATAAGTTTGAGGGAACAGAAGATATTAGTCTTTTGATTGGAGCTGACTATTATTGGGACTTCATCACTGGTAATATTGTCCGTACATCTCAAGGCCCGGTAGCTATTGAAAGTAAGCTAGGCTGGATGCTACATGGTAGTTATTGCAATGAAATGGAAGTTAAGGCTCTTTTTGTTAAGATTGAGGAGAACAGCCATGGTCTGGAAAGGCATTTGAAAGCGTTTTGGGAACTTGAATCTATTGGCATAAAGGACAACAGGCAAGTACAGTGAACAATGATGTTTTAGAGCAATTTGAAAAAGGGATTGGGTTTAGAGATGGTTGCTATGAAGTTGGCCTACCATGGAAGGATTCTTGCAAACCCGGTTCAAACCTTCAGCTAGCTAATCGGAGGTTGGAGACTTCATTGTACAGGCTAAGAAAAAATGAGTTGTTGTTAATTGAATACAATGAGGCCATCCTAAGTTATGTAAGGGAGGGCTATGCTGAAAGGGTGCAAGGTGAGCTGGTGAGCCAGGAGGCACATTATCTGCCACACCATGCAGTGGTACGGCGAGACAAAACTACCACCAAACTGAGGGTAGTTTTTGATGGCTCAGCCAAGGACAAAGGTGGTGTGTCCTTGAATGACTGTTTGGATGCTGGGCCAAATTTAAATGCAGATTTATTTTCCTTGTTACTGAGATTCAGGTTTGGTAGAGTAGCATTGACTGCAGATGTGAAGCAAGCCTTTTTGCGGATAAAGTTAAAACCAGAGGACAGAGATGCAGTAAGGTATCTGTGGGTGGATACGAAAGACTTGTTGGAAAATGAACCTAAGGTTCAAGCATATAGAATGAAGTCAGTGTTGTTTGGCCTCAGCTCTAGTCCATTTCTGTTGGGCAGCTACTATGCAGTACCATTTTAAGAAATATTCTGAAGTCTATCCTAACACTATTGAACACATAAGGAAAATTTTTATGTTGATGATTTGCTGTGTTCCGTGGATAATACAGAAATGGCTAAACAGATATTCATGGAGGCTAGAGCTATAATGAGGGAGGCTGGCATGGAGCTTAGAAAATGGCAGACCAATCATTCGCAATTACAAGAGTTTATGAGTCATTCCTGTGTAGTACCTGATGCAGCAGAAAGTATTGAGGATTCTGGTATTAAGGAGTTGTGGGCAATAGATGCAAAGGTGCTAGGCATTGTTTGGCAGCAAGATGATGATTTGTTTACCTTCAATGGGAAATCTTTAGTAGAGCTGGCTGAGAATGAGACAAGGTGGACAAAACGTACAGCTCTTAGTTTGGCTTCAAAGGTCTTTGATCCTCTTGGATTCCTGGCTCCATTTGTGATAAAGTAAAAAATTTGGTTTCAGAGCCTCTGGGAAATTGGACTTGGTTGGGACCAAGAGTTACCTGATAATAT